>APFE031473492.1:0-18266 GCA_000404065.3 Pinus taeda
GGTGGATCGTCTCTCCTTTGTATCCATCTTGTGGGGGTTTTTGTCCTTGTGACTAACTGGTTGCCATCTTGATGGTTGTCTTGCGGGGTGATGTGGGTGATGATATGTTGAAGTTTTAACCCACGGTGTCTTCTGCTTGACTTCACCCTGCTGTGGTGTCTGTTGTGGTGTCTTCTTTTTCAATATGACTTCAACCACTGAGCCCTCCTCTGATGTATCATCACCTGTAGTCTTGTCTTCTGCAGCCTCTGTTTGTGTTTGGTTGTCGAGCATCAAAGGCTCATCATCTGATATATCAATCACTTGAACATCTTCTGCTTCAGCCTCCATGTGCTCTACCTGTTTATGGATGGAAATATCCTGTAATGTAATTTTCTTCTTTTTATACCAGAGCTTCAAGAATTTCTTCTGTACATTAATATTGATAGTACCTACTAATTCCATCCAAGGGTATCCCAAAACAACATCCATATTATCCATCTTTGAAGTATAAAAATCACCATGCAACACATACTTATCCATAGAAAGCTTCAAATCCTTGTACACTTGAACATATTCATCATCCACTTGTGTGTTTTCAATGTGTTTTGCTGGAATTTGCAATTTTTTTGCCAAGTTGACATTTATGAGATTTTGCTTGCAACTCGGATTTATAGACACAATGATTTTCTCTTTCTGAATCAATCCATGAACCTGCAGTAAGGAGACACCCGTAGCAATTAACCCCCTATGTGTCTCATTCTCCCTTTTTCTAGCCCGAGACCATTTGTCCAAAAAGTCTTTTTCAAATTCTGCATCTGAAAGTTTGGTCAACTGCTTGTGGTTAAATGATAACCACCATTTTTGAGCCTCATCTCTTATATTAAGCCCCATTGAAATCTTCTGAAGTTTCGGATGTGTGGACTTGTATCTCTATATGAATTCTTCAATAGTAGGACCATTATCATTCCCTGTAAAAAATTCCTTGCTAGAAGCCATGAAGGTTTAGAAAAAATTCACTTACTTGGCTAAAATTTGAAATTGTCATAGTTTAGTCAATATTGCTTAGAATCCCTATTATAACCTATTTCCAGAAATGGAAAAATCATTCTGCATCTGCCCATGTGATAAAAATTCTGATCCAGACACTAGAATTTCAGATCTGCGCTGCAACTCTCCCGCCGTCACCAAAATTTCTGCAAAAAGAGCTGATTTTAAATCAGCGATATCTCCCTCATCTGGGCCCCGATTCAACTAAATTTATTTTTGAAATTGGGTATTTTATCACAAAGAATCCAGATCTACAATTAGATTTTGCAGATCTTGCACCAAGACATCCAGATCTACGCCGCAAACTCGTTGCCCTGAAAATTATCTACAACCCACTGATTTTTAGATCAGCGATATCTCCTTCATCCGGACTCCGATTCAGCTGATTGTTTTTTTGAAATCGGGTATGTTTTCACATAGAATCCATATATACAATTCAATTTTGCAGTTCTTGCACCAAAACATATAGATTTGATCTGCAAACTCGCTGCCCCCAAAATCCTGCAAAAAATAAAAACATTTCTCCACTTTTTTGCCCAAGAAAGTGCTCTGATACCACTTGGTATAGATCTGATATGAAAATATAGCTCTGATACCACTTGTTAGAGATCTGATATGAAAATATAGCTCTGATACCAATTTTTATAGCTCTGATACCACTTGTTATAGATCTAATATGAAAATATAGCTCTGATACCACTTGTTATAGATCTGATATGAAAATATAAGATAATGCAAATAAACCCAGAAATAATATGAAATGATTCTTTATTGATCAACCCCTAAGGTAGGGCAACACCATACATTCACTCCTTAAGGAAGGAGAATACTCCACAAGCCATATGCTTGTTCATACAATATTCATTGACAATATTTCTTGACACCTCTCCATGTGGAGTCTCTAGCCTCTATATAGGCCTCATATATGCAATACCATGAATCATTACCATGGTTCCCTCATACCATCCACTAATACCATGGGCCCATTACATTATTACTAACTACTTGTGATCCCTTACATGATATGGGTTAACCACCTTATTTATTACTATGGCCCATCTCATTATTACATTATTACCTTGGGTACGTCCCTTGGTACCCCATATTACCCCCTAGGTATATAAAAGACCATATGCAGTGGAAAAGTGTAATGACAATGGTTCTGTCCTTATCCAGACTATTGATGAAGAAGGCATCCCCATGCTCGTCAATGGGCATCGACTAAAGATCTACAAGAAACCTCCTTCGAGGCAAGAGTTCATCAAAACGGTGGAAAAATCAGTGCTGGTCATAGAGAAGGGTTTTGCCTCTGTTTTGGGCACACCTTGAGCATCATTATGTATCAAAAAAAAGGAAAAAAAGAAGAAGAAAAAAAAATGCAATAAAAAAGATCCTTGGGTGAAAATCTTTTTGAGGCGCCCAAGGCAGATGACAGGGGTGAAAACCTCATTGAGGCGCTCCTGCTGTCTCTTTGAAAAAGAATTGGAATAAAAATATCCTTGGGTGAAAACCTCTTTGAGGCACCCAAGGAAGATAGTAGGGGTGAAAACCTCATTGAGGTGCTCTTACTGTCTCTTTAAAAAAAAAAAAAAAAATAAGAAGAAGAAGGAAGAAACAGAGGAAAAACAAACAAGCTTAATCTCTGGAAAGTGTTGCAGGTTGCAGGAACACAGTGCATAAAGGAGGCCTCTCAACTCAAGGACAAGGGTCCCTACCAAGCTACCAGGTAGCCTCACATACACTCCCTCCATGAACACTCATTTTTTCCAAGGGTTGGACACAATTTGGTCATGGTTCAGCCTTCTACAGGAAGCTACAGGACTTTCTACAGGAAGTTCTGTATTTCTACAGGAAACATCCTGTAGAGCTTTTGGGCAAGCCATAATCGATTATGGAGAAGGACTTGAAGCTTGAAGCCTGTTGAGGAGGCATGCAACAACTCTTTTCTTCCATCCTCTACTTGTTTCACCTCTTTTCACCACCATTGCTCCCATCTGATCGAATATACCTGCACATGCATACTAGAACCCTATTTTTTAGATAAAAGTTTGTTTTTCAAATAAAAAATAAGGCATTCTGAGGTTCGCACACTTCACCTATCAAGGCGACCTCGAGACCCTTCAACTATGAACATGACTCCATTTATTCTAGCATGCAACCCAGAAGGAGAAATGGCTACAGGATGTCCTACAGGAGTCCTGTCGCAGCTGATCCAGCTGGAGCTACATACCATGAAGACACCAGCAGCTCACAAAACCGGTGCATGCAACATTCATCACCAGGGAAACAGGTCTCAAAGTCTCGTAGCCAGTAGTAGTCGATGAAGAGGAGCTCCAGCACCTGTGCACGATGCAACAGCAAGTAGATCCAGCATCCCTCATCCCGAAACCTGAAAAAACCATGTCCACAGCCGCACAGGTAAGTGCCTAACCTTATTTCATCAAATTACATAAGATATACTCTAAATATGCATGACTGTGAGAATGGACGAATTGAACAAGGCTGGTTTCCATTCAACTGGACACCACAACCAGTCAGGCAGCCTCGTAGGATCCAAATGGGCTTGGTTATGGTGAAAAGTCAGGTAATTGACACGTGGGAAGTGTCCAGTCGAGGAGAAGCGACGGTATGACAAGAATGGCGGCGGTGAATGCAGAGGGAAGAATTCGGCGGTCAGGGACACGCTGGGGAATGATAGCCATGACGTCGGCCAATGGATCCGCAGGGACAGCTCACCCCCGCGCCATGAATTTTGCAGCATTTCAAAATCGGCCAATTGAATACTTATGATGCGCTGCAGTCATTTATGCTCACAACCGTTTTGCAGCCGAGTATGCGTCCTCCTCCTCTGCAAGTTGTTAGCCCGAGTTCTCGGTCTGTTCAAATGTCCTGCTACCGCTCATACTAGTCCTGCACCACCATAACATCCTCCAGAAGCCGGGAACGATTTCTACAGGAAGCTACGCTACAGGAGACTCAACATACGAAGCAACGCGGACAGTTCACGTCGAGGGTGGCAATTTTCAGTGAGGTAGGCCTGAACATAACTTTCCCATGCAAATAATTCCAAAGGTGGTGAATTCGACGTATTGAGGGGGGTAGGGAAATGTGAATGCAAGTCTGTCTGTGAAGTCAAAAGCATTTTTTTATCACTGCCCGAAATTGTCTTCGTGGTCTGCATGCGATATTTCCTCCACGATTGAATTAAAATCCCTCCTATAGAAATTGAGACATTGTCAAAGCACCGTTAAAAATTGTAAATTTTATATGACTATGTGTATAATGAAGGCGTAGCTCTGCGCTCTGTGTAGAAAAATCCCGAAGTCCTCTGTCTATATACGAGCAGGCAAGTTCAACACAGGATAATTGACACCAAGATATCTTTTTTTACGCTCTGAGAAGGAAATACACCCAGAACTCCCTATCTGCTTAAAAGCGCGAACCAACACAGAGTCTTTACCATGCCGGGAGGGTTCATTAGAAAAGAACCTTCGGACTGCAAGAAATTACGTGAAACCCCTGAGGTGGTGGACTTGTTTTTCCGTGCACACTGGATGTCATTCTGTGACAAGGTTCAGGGTCATGATGATGAAATTGCAGAAGAATTCCTCAGGTCCCTGAATCCGAAGTCAAAGACATTGGCCGTTGTCAACTTCAGAGGATTGACCCTCAGACTCACCCCACAACTCATCAGCAGAGTAACTGATCT
This sequence comes from Pinus taeda, assembly GCA_000404065.3. Taxonomy (NCBI): domain Eukaryota; kingdom Viridiplantae; phylum Streptophyta; class Pinopsida; order Pinales; family Pinaceae; genus Pinus; species Pinus taeda. The sequence goes on from APFE031473492.1 coordinate 4,739, forward strand.
CCCAATGGGGGTAACCTGGGACAAGGAGGAGAGAAAGTTGGGTCAGAAGGCTAAAAAAGAGTTCTTCTTGCCAGAGGAGCAATTTTCAGAAGACAAGAATGGAGTTCGAAGAACTAGCCTACAACCATTTTGGAGTGAAGTCAGCCTCCAAATTATGAAGTATATTACGTGTGAGGGGCGATTTAGCATTGTGTATGGCTATCATTTCCGGTTGCTCATAGAACTCAGGCACCAAATAGACCTACTCTCAGAACAAAAATTGAGCATTCCTTACTTTCTCCTGCAATCCATGATTGAGTGTGCCACCAAACTGAGAGAGGGGACACCAGACCAGATAGCCCATCATGGGCTTATCAAGCTCCTCGTGGAAGATGCACTCCACACTTTCACTATCGCTCTCTGCTAGGAAATCTTTCAGAATATGTCGAAGGATGATGACATCCGAATCTTGGCCGAGGAGCTCACTTCCTCCAGCAGTGAGGAGAAGGAGCATACTCAGGCAGAGAAGAAGGTTAAAAAACAAGAAACCCCGGGCAAAACAACGAAGAAAGAACAGAAAGGAACACAAGAAAAGAAGGAAGTTGCCAAAACAGGGGCTGGTGAAATTGCACCAACCCCCAGGGAGAAAAGACTACAGAGCAGGGTAGAAAGGACTGAGAAAGTCCAAGTCAGTAAGGGCACCCCTAAGGCAACCTCAGCCAAGTTAAAGGAAAAAGTCCCCTCAGCCAAGCAAGCTAAAATAGTGCCCTCATCTTCTACAGGAAAACAACAGACTATTTCTACAGGAAGTTTAAAAACGGCTTCTACAGGAAGCCAGAAAACAACCGCTACAGGACTTTCTACAGGAAGTCCGAAAGAAGGACAACAGAAGGAGAAGTCGACTAAAATTTTAGCTAGGGAGGCAGCAGATGTGCTGGCCACCCTAAGTACATCTCCCAAGCCAAAAGAAAAATGAAAGAGGGAGACTCCTCTGTATTTTAAAGCGAGAAGGAGTGTGAGGATTAAGACTGGCAGACCCCAGCCTCCATCAAAAGAGCCAATCACAATTGTGGATACCCCTACCACACCAAAGGATAGGTCCCCCTCCAAGGCATCCATAACTTATGAGTAGGGGAGCCCGAAAACATCCTCGTGGAGGGAAAGAATGGAGAGATTGAGCTCAGAAGCCTATCTATAGGATGCTGAGGCTATTCTACAGGAAACTTTGGCTAGGATGAAAGAAACTGAGCAGATGGAGGAAAGAGCAGCCAAGTCACCACAGGAGGAGGAGAAGACCGATGTCATCATGGAACCAAGCCCCTAGCCCAGCCTAGGCTCTTATTATAACTTTTTGGAGGCCGACAAAATTATTCCTAAAAAGTTCACAGTGCCACTGTTTTTAGCACTAGAGGAAGAAAGAGTATGAACCCACACTTGGATGAGGATCGCTAAATCCAAGGGGGTAGCAGATATAGGGCCTCTAGAGGAAAGGCTCAAGGACACACAAAGGGAGTTGGCAAGAGTGAGGCATGTGGAAAGCTCCCAACAAGCCAAGTTAAGAGAAGAGAACGATCTGCTTAGACAACAGCTACAGCTACAGGGACAGAGAAAAGGAGAGGACACAGTAGCCAAGGACCCCTCAACAGAACCTCAAGAAAAAGAAGGGATGCAAGCTATTCTTGAGGGACTTAATCGACAGCTACAGGAAAGGGAATTGCAGGCAGGTATAGAGATACAATCCCTAAAACAGCAGATGCAAGAAAAGGAGGCACAACTGGCTTGCATGGCCAGTTGGGCAATGGAAGCTCTGCAATGTAGGCAGCCGGCCAAATCCTATGGCCTGTACCTAAGGGATCAGTGGCTGCAGTTCCAAATCAAAACATTGGCACAGAGGGGTATTTCACAAATTCAAAACCCCCAACAATTCATGGATTTATGTAACACCAGTTCATCGGAAGATAAGGCTAAGCTTTCAGAGTTTTACCTCCATAATTTGGCCCTTCCAAACATCACCTCTTGGGACCCCAACATAGTAGTAGGGGACATGCAGCTGATGGAAATGACCTCATGGTTAAACCACGAAGAAAAGAGAGCAGCTGAGGTCAAGAGTGTCATGGACCGAGAACTACATGAACCACTATTGATTAGAGCAGAGCCAGGGGACCCCACAGTATTGATATCCACTCACCAGCACCTAGCAACCAACTCTCAGGCTTTATTAGAGTACATGGATCTCCAGGCCCAGGCCATAACACACTTCGAGGATATGGAGCGATTATTAGGGGACAATTGTGTTCATGCTTACACCCGTAGGTGGAACACATTGTCCCACAGCCTCAAAATCCAGGAATATCACACTCCAACTCGAATGAGGGAGGCCTTGGCATGAGTGCCTCTCTACAAGAAGTCTATGCAAAACCTCTAGGCTAGTTGGATAGGCCTCAAGCTAAGTCCACCCTTGCTTTTGGGATTGTTAGAAGGAGGCACAGAAGAGGAAGAGAATAAACAGTGGGAAGAGGTGGAAAGGAAGGCCGGATTCCATGACAGTGCGGAGGACACTACTTTGGAAGCCTGGGATGTGAGGGTAGCAATTAAAGCAATGAAAGACGAGGAGCTGGACTAGTTGCTCAGAGGATGAGCAATCCTTTTAGTAGGGGGTGATGATGAGCCCCAAAATTGGTAACTTGTTGGGCTCATTTGGCCTAATTATCCTTGTTCATTCCTTGTTCAATCCTTCATTTTCCATAGCTTATGCATTATTTTCAGTATGTTTATGTCATCTGTATGAATAAGGGTAGTCACTTTTCTTAGGTGGCTAACACGTGCTCATTTCAGGTTTTTTGACACATGTTGGAGCAAACCTGAGCAATCATGGGCTAGAAGTCAGCCAAGCCTGAGGTGAGGATTTGTAGGGGGGTTGTCTATGGCATTAAATAACCCTTCCTCGGGATCTTCACCCCCAACTCTGAGCTCCAAAGACCACCAAAACCGAATCTAGAAGGCAGCCAAGCAGATTTTGGAAGGGACTATCTAACTCACAGTTTGGACAGCCGAGTTCCACAGATTGAGGAGGCCAGTTAGGGCCCTCGTGATGTATAAATGTTGAGGCCTCAGCCTTCGTAAGGGACTTTTTGAAACCATTGCATATTTTGCACCACAGTGCTGCTAGCTTTACTTTGTTCTCTTGTAGCCATTTTTTGGCATAACTCTTATGACTATTTTTTGATAATGAGAAGCAATTCGATTTTATATCAACTCTGAGTTTTCTATAGGAGCCATAGCTCTCAGGGTTGGGCCCAACCTGAGAGCCTAGGGCTTCCTTTCTGTACTCTTACTTTTCCTTCATGCATCACTGTTTCCCTTTATGCATTTGAAACGTATTTCTGTTAGGCAGATCTAGTTATGTTGCTAGAATAGACCATTGTTTATGAATAGAATTGCTTCAGGTGTTTTGATGAGGTAATAACAGAAAAAGCTCCAAATAAAAGGGACACCCACATTCTTGGTTCCACCTCATCCTTATTGGATCAAGGGTTGTGTTAGCCTCCTGCTCATAGCAGGTATTCATCTTTCATGATCGACATTTCTACATGCCATATATGTCATACTTCGCATGCTGCAATGTTCCATATTTGCTACTGAGGCCAAAGAAGGATGCCATGAGAGTGTGCTAGTCTAAGTGCCACTACTATATTCCAATTTTGATGAGTTATTCCATTTTTGAAGAATTTTCAGTTAAAGGGAGGTCCAAACAACTTAATCTTGGTCTCCCTAGGTTTCAATTTCCTGTTGTAGAATATAGAGAATTATTATCTATCCAAATAGTTTAATCTTGGCAGATTCTTAGATAGGTAGAGAAACAAGGGTGCTCAACAACCTAATCTAAGCCCCTGGAAGAAATAAGTATAGATGTAGATAGGAGGACAGTAAGAAGAAAATAATGAAAAGCTGGGTTTGCTAGTTCAAGTGCATCCACACCAAAAGAAGAAAAAATGCTAGGTAGGTAGGCTGGGTAAGTAGTTTTGTTGTTGCAGAATCATGGCCTGTGATCCATTTCATATTGTCAAGTGTCATATCTATTCATATCACAAGTTGGAGGCAGTTTCCCATGTGAAGTACTTCAAGCGAGGCATGACTAACTTCCCCCTTATTCCTTATTCCCTAAATCACTCACTAACTTCCCTGAAGAGGTCAAGGTTTGCTTGATACCTCATAGTTTCATCATTTTCCATATCATTTGCCTTGGTAAAGATCTTCTTTACTCAAGGAATGTTCATACTTCCTTTATGAATCATTTTCCCCCTAATAGCCTAAAGATTCACGTACTTAGCACTTTCTCACCACTTGTCATATTAACTACTAATTTTACTATGTAAGCTCCCTATCTCTCTCCCCTTCCCCTACTAAAACTATGTTAATAACCCCCCTATCTAAATATCCCTCCCCATGGCAACTATAGCCAAGTACTAAAAGTCGGGAAACACTAGGTCCATTTGGGACGCATTGTTAGCCCCTCCGCGTTCATTTTCCTTAGGATTTATTTTAACACCCTGTTAAATAAATAACTATGTTCAAACCACCCTCTGCGCACATTTTATTGGGGTTTTATTAATATTTGATTGATAAAATAACCAAATCCCGAGCGCATTTTACACCCATAACCTAAGGTTTTAACCACCCGAAGCCGTGAATAATTAACGTTTATCGGGCACGCGTTTCTATTAAACCCCGATCATTTTGCCCTCCCATCCACCGTCGGATCAGCTCTCCCAGATCTGACGGCCTTCATGCATATCGGGCACCCCTTCATAGCGGTACGATAGTACCCGATGGTCGACGGTTTCACCGTCATACACTAGGACAACTGTCGGCTTTTCATTGCATCGAGCCACCCCTGACACATACCACTCCCGTACCAAAAGCGGTCCGACACAAACCGGATACCGCCTCCTCCGAATGACATCACCCTGCCACGTCTTCACCATGTCATCAGCTTGCGTCAGCCTCCTGCCACTGTGTCCTATGCCACATCACTGCCACTGTACTGCCACGTTATCACCCTGCCGTACTGCCACGACACTATGCTGACGTCACCGCCGTACTGGGACCCACCGCTGACGTCATGCTGATGTCATCACCAAAAAGAGCGCGAAAGCGCGAATCTGTAGCAATGGAAGCCTGGATTCAAAATCTGAGGCAGTTTTCGATGCGCAATTAGTGCTTAAGTAAAGTAGGCCAAAATGGAAAAGGCCTTAGTCCAGCAGGTTTGTAGGTAGTCATTTCGCCTGAAAGAGACCGAAAGGGGCGATTTGGGCAGAGAAAGAGTATCAGAGCCACCGAAAGGTGTATCAGTGGGCAGGTAAGGCCGAAGCAGAGCATAACAAGGATCCCATTGAAGTTAAAGAGTATCAGAGCAGGAATTAAAGCCATTAAAGCCATGTCAGATCAGATTTATGCACTTAAAGCCACCATAAGGCAGCGTTGCAGAAACCAAAGCACAATGATTGCAGATTAGACAGCAGAGCCACCAAAGGACGCCACATAGCCTCATTTTTTGATACAGCTGCCCCCAGCGCAACGTTTGATAGATATTTTGTATTACTTGCAAGAGAAGTTAGGTTAATAGCTATTGCCCCAGATCTCCCCTGAGATCTGATTTGTAGATATTTTGTAGATATTTTCTTTATTTATACAACCCTCTGTAATGTAATAAGGTTGGTTGGTCGATTTGCTCCAAGAGAGACTCTTACTGTATATATGATATTTTCTATAATCATAGACTGCTTACAAGCTTGGAGAATGGACTGTTTGTTGTGTTTAATGGTTGAAGAGTGACTGTGGAATTCTTGTGCTATTACATGACTCAATAAGTGCATCTTACCTCTGTTTTCCATTCATAAATCACCATCTAAACAACAGAAAGAAAGATTAGCTTAGAACTTGTTTAACTGCACTCTATGCTAAATTTTTGTTGTTTCTTTATGTTTTCATCTGATTAGTCATAAATATGAATTCTTAACTGCTCATATTTTCCCTAATTCACCTATGTGTGACAGTTATCTGGGGATTCTTAATTTCCCCTAGATAGATCTCATTCGCCTTGCCTCTGCTAAGCTAAGTGAGAGATTCTTAATTGCCTCTCATTCCTTAGCTTTCATTCCATCTATTTTAGCTTGAAGGTTTTTTTATGTGAAGCTACCCTACTCCATATTCCTCTTGTGACCAAGAAAACGCACTAGCAGTCCTACTCCATGACTCCATGCCCAATGGATTGAATTTATCACACTATGCATTACCTCTTTTCTTGAAAGCATCCTCCTTCCACCCAAACACAAACAAAACCCATGTGCATCATATCTAGCCTAAAATCATCCCTTAAACAAATCTAAATTACAAAGAGAGAGCCCTCTCTGGTTATAGGTAGGCTAGGACCTACAGCTAAAAGCTTGGTTAGTGGTTACCTCGACCGTATTCCCTTAGGAGTGAAAGGGAACAACCTGAGTGATAACAGGCTGGAATTGAAGAAATAGTGCTGCCCCAACAAAAACACTAGTTTTCTTGACCATGCAATCCTTAGTGTACTATTTTCCTTTGCAAAAGTTAGCTATGGGTTTAGATCTCTGAAATGTTTCTTTGCATAGTTGATGTACATGGTTTTCTTTCCAATAAAGCTATTGTTCATTCATGTTATTGATAGTTAGACTAGATTAGCTAGGACTTAGATCATTTGCAAGACTTTGTTGCTTCAGTTGAATGTACACCGTGCAGGGCATCTCCACCACCCGTTCATCCACCTAAATGTCATCTGAGCCACCTGTTCCATCTCCTAGCTGGGTTCCTCGTCTCCTATTTGTCCTTTTTCCACGTAACCCTACCTACATTCTCAATCATTGCCTTAGCCTTCTTCAAGCCAAGCCAACCTTATACACCTTCTCACCACTCCATCCACTAGTCCCTGGGCCACTCCAGGCCCCTATCCTACCTCCATACCCATTCATGCATCTTCCCTCACTCACCCATCCTTTAAAATCCAATTTTTAAACATCTTGTAGAAATTTCTGAACATCCTGTAGAAATTCCTGAACATCCTATAGAACCCCTACAGACTTCCTGTAGAAGCTAAAAAATGAGTTTTCTTGATATCCAAACTTTGTGAAACTCTTTGGAAGGGTGTTAGGGACTCCTTAGACCCTCCCTGAACCTTCCCAACCTTTTCCAAGCATTTCTCCTCCTTGATCCACCACTGCACAGTCAAGAGCAGTGAAAGCATATGCATGATAAAACTGACAACTTAATCAAAATTACAAAAAGATGTTTTCTTAGGACAAAGGTAGTCTAAGCACATGTATTTTACCTTCATATAAGTAATGGAATCTCTTTTAGTAGTTTGTATGCTCATCCTTGCATCAGTAGGGCTAGCTGGTAGAATTAGGGTTTGCCAGGGTTTGCGCTTTCCTCCAAGATTTTCAATCTCTTTTCACAAATAGATTAGCTTTCTTTGAGTTAGCTTTCATCCATCAATTACAAAGCTTCTTCTAAGAGCTCATATAAGTTGGCTTCAACTCCTAGCGGACTTGTGCCAACTGACCAAGTGACAGCTGCGACAAGAGCTAGTACTTGTGCATACGACACCGTCACTTCCAAGTTTGTTACGAACGACCGGGTTGATAAAAGTAAAGAAGGGAGTCCCAGGAGTTGCAACATTATTGCTACAATACTAGAGCCCACCAATAGTTTGAGTTGTTTGTCTCGATTTCAAATGGCTGCTGCAGGTTTGGTAGTGTGAATATCGGTGTAGAGCAGAGGCTGTGCTTCAACTCAATGAATTCCTTATGTTGGGACTCGAACCAAGAAAAAATTTCTTTCACCTTGCCCTTAGTAATCTAACTCAAAGGCAAAGTGAAATGGGAGAATCCCAACACGAATCTCTGATAAAAATTTGCGAGGCCCAAAATTCTGTGGAGCTCCATTAGAGTGGTCAGGGCTAGCCAATCCCGAATGATTTGGATCTTATTCAGGTCCACATGCACCCCACACTCATCTATCATGTAACCCAAGTATTAGACTTGGGTCATGCCAAAGGTGAATTTCTCCAATTTGGCACACATTTTGTGATGCCGAAGGGTTTGAAGGACCTATCAAATGTGATGCAAGTGTTCTTCCGAACTATTGTTGAAGATGAGGATGTTTTCTAGATAAACCACCACGAACGAGTTGGTGAAGGGCCACAAGATGTCATCCATTTGCCTCATAAAAGTAGCAGGGACATTTGTTAATCCGAAGGGCATAACCAACCATTTGAAAAGGCCTTCCTTGGATTTAAAGGTGGTCTTCCATACATCTATGGGCTCTATGGGAACCTGGTGATAACCACACCTCAGATCAATCTTGCTGAAATACTTAGCCCCGTTGAGTTGGTCTAGCAGTTAATCAATCCATTGGATTGGATACTTGTTCCTGACAGTGATTTTGTTTAATGCCCGATAATCAATGAAGAGCCTCCGAGTCCCATCCTTCTTCTATACAAGTACAATCAGGCTCCCACAAGGCGAGGACCTTGGTTGGATGTTCCCTTTTTGTAACAACTCCTAGATTTGCCGCTTGATCTCTTCATTTTTCAGAATGGAGCGATGATATATCAACCTGTTGGGTAGAGGTGCTCTAGGAGTCAGATCAATTGAATGCTTGACTTGCCAATGCAAGGGTACCACTGTGGGTGAGGAGAAGATGCCCCTGTATTCTTCCACGAACATGTCCACCTGCTTCTGCTGCTTGGAGAAACAATTCTCGGGGGCTGTGGATGTGTCTACAACCTTGCCCTTACTCTGAGAGAGAATAAGAAAGAAAACAGTTTTCCCAGTTTGGGAGATGACCTTCCTACATTGCTTAGCAGAGATAAAAGAGATGGCAGTAGTTGGGGCTACCTCTGGTATCCTGTATAACTTACTACCCAAAGAAATAATAACAGAGTGAGGTCTAGACTCATATATATCATACCACTTCCATAAGTATTGTTGTCCTAATAATTCATCACAAACTTCAAGAGGAGCAACATCACACAATACCTCATCCATGAAGGGCTTGATGTTGTAGGGAATGCGACACTACTAGCTAACGCAACAATATCATCCTTGGTGAAGCCACTCGATGGCATACAACTGTGGATGTGATATAATCAGTAGGTCGAGCCGCTTCACGAACTTTGCTAAATTGTGTTCTTTTGGCTCCCGTTGCCAATAATGAACTACAACGGAGAACCATTCGCCCACATCTATAAGTGCAATATGTGTTCCCCCTCTTCTAGATCTTCATGCTTAATATTTTAGACCTTGGTTGTGGCCATAGTGGCCTTGGGATCCACATGAATAATCTACTTCCCTTACTCATTCCCCTTGTCGAGTTTTGACTCAGTGTCGAAACATGTGTTTGATTCGGAAGCCTTCAGCTTGGCCACCAATGACTGCTTGACCTAACTCACTCTTGTGTTGTGAGTGTATCTCTTATGGAACTCACACCAATTTCCCATGTCCTTATTTTTCTTCATGGTGTTTTTGTTTTCTTGTGGCTTTGACGGGTTATCCTAGGTCACCTCGACTTGGCTTTTACCTTTGTTTTGCAGTTTGGGGGCGCCTTTCCCTTGCTTCGGTTTCGTAAATCCAAAGTCTCAGTTTTTCTGTTTAAACTTTTTCTCAATCTTGAAAGTGTATCGGTACATTGTACTGAGCAAGGAGATGTCCAGGAACTCCATATCATCTTGGATGTATTTGTGTATGGAGCCACGGTACTTGAGTACCAAATGTTTCTCAAAATCCTTGATTCCAAAATTCTTACGAAGGGTATGGAAAGCATTGGTAAACTCCGGCACATCTTGGTCTTTTCCTTCCCATGACGTGGTCCATATTTATCCTCATATCTCTCGATAGGGTAGTACTACTCCTTGTTGACATCCCAGAACAAATTCTAAGTGGGTGTGGATGAAAATAGTGAGGGTACTTTCACCTTTCTTCTCACAACAGGTTTCCCACTAGTCCTTAACATTGGGGGTGGCTTTGAGAAGTGCAAAAGTAATATTTTCCCGACTAGAAAAATCATGAACAAAAATATATCATTCTAGCATATTTAACCATTTATCTATGATGTCAAAATCTATTTTACCTTGAACCTTAAAGGGCATGGTGCTTCCAAAGTGGCTGCCAAAAGTAGGTTCATCGCCTTTGGGCAGCCACTGAAAGATATGAGCAAAGTTGTCCATCATCATATTCCTTTGTCGCTCGAGGGCTTCTTCGAGCAAGATTTTGAAAATTTCCCCTACCCCTTGTCTTTCTTTTCTTCCACCATGGGAAGTCATCAGGATTTGCGAGGTTGGTCTTGCAAAGGTTCGACCAGTTTGATCCCTAACTCCTTATATCTCGACCCCGTTGGGGACACACCAAGAAAAATAGAGAAAGAGAAGATTGCTCTGATACCACTGATACAAACTTAAATAAGAAAACAAAAAATTACAGGTATAACCATAAATACAAAGATGCAGTAGAAATAACACTTCATTTCATTAATATCAAATATTGAAATATGCTTACAAATAGAATGGAAATAATACTAGCTCGGGCGATGGTATCTTATCTCCGAGAAGAGATGTGGCGGCTACATGCCTCTGAACCATGTTACATTGAGGATCAAGGGCTTATTTATTATTGAAAAACATGTGAAAACCCTAAAAACCAAAAACCATAACCCCACGAGATGTAACGAAAAGAGTTTATGGGCCCCGTTGGGGTTAGTTAGGCAGCCAACTTCCCAGGATCGTAACTTGGTCATATTATCTTTGTTTGACATGTATGATACCTTGTTGGAAAGGTCTCTCCGAGTACTAAAATTTTTGTCACATACTCCTACCCATCGCCATAGGATTGTAGAGGACCTCAAAAAAATGTCATTTAGTGGGTCAAAACTGCTCTAGAAGTTCAGGACCCAAAAAACTGCTAAAAATAGTAAATGTCGAAATAAACAAGGAAACAATTGAAACCGACTGGAGGTCTAGGTAGAATAGGTGGGTGGTCACCATATGCACTTGGATTAGTATCATCCAAGAATTTTTCATTTATGTAATGTAAAGGAGGTCTCCCCCTCAAAGAGGATAATTTTTAAGTTGTTGATCTATCTATTTGTGAGCTGGTTGCATAAAATTTGGTATTAAAGCTTTGGATTCTAGGGTTTCGCTTCTTCAAACAGCTTAACTTAGAATTTTCACAATAACGTTTTTTATACGAGCCTTCAAAAGATGAAATTTTTACCACATGGAGCCGAAATATCAGAGAACTTCGTGTAAAAATTTCAGGTCTCGGTTCACTAATTTTGAGGAAGTTAGGGTTTTTGCAGGATCCAGAATTCTGTCTCAAACATATGACATAGGGAAAATATTCATGAATTTCGTTTTAGGCATCAAATTTGAATTTTGTAAGAAGTGGCTAAAAGTGCACAAACTTTAGTTTTTTGTGTATAAATTTCAGGGTTGAAGGTTGAAACAGTGACATATGGCATACCATACAACGTCACTCTACCGAACTAGTTCATAATTAGGCCATTGTGAGATATTTGGCATAACTCTTCCTTGAAGAATTCAATATCAATTAGACTTGTGGGGTTCGAAAGAGGACTTAGAGAGCTACCACAACAAGAAATTTTATATCTTGGATATTCATAATTACAGATATACGACAACTACAATATCGAGCTCCTAAAACACAAGAAAAATGTGTGTATTTTTTGCATAACTTTTGTTTGAAAAATAATTTTGAAGTGATTCAAGGGGAATATTGAAGCATATATATCGTTGTTCGATTCTAAAATTCCTTGAAACAAAAAAATGGACATACCTATTAAAAAAAAAAAAATCTCTTCTCTGATGCATGAAGAAGAGGAAGAAACACAACATGATATAGTAAATTTATGAGACCAAGTGAAACAAATTTTTCTCTTGAAAAAAGTAACAAAAAATGAATTAGAAGTCATGATGAATGTTAAGGTAGATGGTATAAAAATGGACATGGGAGTTAAGGTAGATGGTATGAAAATGTATTTGGGAGTTTTGAATGATGGGTTAAAAGAAGACATGGAAGCAATGATGAATGTCAAGTTAGAAGGGTTGAAGGAAAGTTTGGAAAAATTACTAGAAGAAAGGCTTCCCAATGGTGAGAAGGAAATCCATGAAAATCATGATGAAGACAAAAATAATATGAACTATGATTTTAGAGACTCCAATGTGAGGCTTAAGAACCAAAACATTCCAAAGATAGATATGAGGAAGTTTGATGGCAAGGATCTGGTAACTTGGATACTATAGATGGAGCAATATTTTGATCTACAGGATGTGAAACCCTGACAAAAGGTATGTATTACATATTTATATTTAGAACCCAATCAGTTTGTATGGTATAGATGAATTTTTTCTAGTAAACCACTTGTCACCTAGTCAATTTTTACGGTGGAAATGATAGCATATTATGAAGATACAAAGAGCAACACCTTCTTTAGCCAATTGATAAATCTAAAAAAAAGGGTTCAATGGCAGAGCACATTGAAGACTTCAAAAAATTCAATATTAGGGTAATTTATATTCTAGAGGAGCATAGGATTGATGTCCTCATAGGGACTTTAAAATATAACATCCAACATGAGGTTCACCTTTGGGAAACTGATTCATTGGAGAAGGCATGCATGAAAAGTTGAAAGAAAAGTTATGGAAAAAAGGAAGTATATCACTCACAACTATAAAGATGGAAGTGTTCCTGCTCCTAGTCTTCCACAAAGTACAATGTTGAAACCACAAAAATTGTAGTAAAAAAGAGCAAAAGGGCTTTGTTACACTTTTTATAGAAAATACATTAAAGGTCATAAGTGTGTTGAGAAGAAATTATTTTACATAGATTTTGAAAAGGAGGAAGAAAAGGAACAAGAAACATTAAAAGAAGAGGATATACACCAAGAACCAACCCCATAGAAAGAACAAATGAATCCTGTTGGCTGGATAAATCATTCTTGCGGACAAGACCGATCTCCCTAGTATCGAATGATATCTAGCATCAAGTAACACAAACAAATCTACTTTTCTCTAAACATGTTTCAATTCATAAATGAAAACTAAGAGGTGTAATAGACCCTACCTCGATCCTAACGCTTGTTTGTGGCAGATTTGTTTCAACAGCTTCAAGCAATTCCCTTTTAATAACATGCATACACAAACAAACACACATCAAAGAACATCTACATAGATACTATAATAAAACATGTTCATTATGAAGATCAAGGAGCTCATAAAATAAACCATTAGAGACAGTTCATTGAGAAAAACAAACTTGATTGTATTAACTTTATGAATAAAAGAACCTTACAACCTTTGCCTTGAGGTTGCACAAGCTATTTCCAGGGTCCAGCAGGAATCTCCTCTACTTTGACAAGCCTCACTCACTTCCCAAATGAAATGAAAGGTATGTGATCTCTCCTCTCACAAGCTCAAAAAGGAAGTCTAATTTCCAGCAACATTTACCCT
>APFE031473492.1:18406-36911 GCA_000404065.3 Pinus taeda
GTATGTGATCTCTCCTCTCACAAGCTCAAAAAGGAAGCCTAGTTTTCAGCAGCATTTACCCTCAAGAATCTTCAGCTTTCAACCTCTACAACTAGCCCAATGCATGAATTTATAGTGCAAATGGAGGAAGTTGCAAGTCCACCATTGAAGGGATAAGTTCCTCCTTCAATGGGATAAGCACCTCATATCATGGAGTTAGCTCCCTTAGTTATGGAATGGATAAACCAAGGTGGAGCGGACTTGCCAGTGTAATATTCCTTCTAGAAGCGTCCAGAAGTGACCCAAGGTGTATTTTTAAGAGCGAACTCACGCTTTTTTAACTTTTACAGGGGTTCACACCCATCAGTTAATAGACAGAGCAGTTAGGTTCGCAGGGGACATGACCATTGGGTGCGGCACCGCAGGCAATGCTAGGAGAAAGTGCTAAACGAGGATTTAAGATATTTTTAAGGTCTTTCTCCCATTTTCAAGGCTTGACATGAAGAGCTGAGGCTTAAGACTTGCAAAGGAGGTATGTATGAGTGATGATGGACTCACACAAGCTGTAGAAAGTCATGGTGACAATTTTTTGTGTAACAGATTGCCCCCTAAAGTGCAAAGTCTGTAACAGATGAGGATAATTTTTTATCATCTAAGAAGAGTGAAGGAATTTATCATTTCAAGGATCTTCCTGTGGATACCCCGGTCAGAACCTGTAAAAAAATTCAACAAAATATATACATGTGAAAATATCATTGCTGAGGTAGGCATTCCCATACTCAGATCAAAACTAACTAAGAACTATCTAAAATTGTTCTGATACAGGAATGATTTTGTATTACATCACAATTAGAAACATATGGACACAGTATGGGTGCAACCATCTGTTTATGAATAGTCCACTATATAATGATAACAAAATTCCTCGCAGCCTGATGGTGGAAACTAGATCAAAGGGTCTTCAATTTCTACTTCCGAACTAGTACGATCTATCCATGTGAAATGAAGTGTCGAAGTCAAACATGGAGAAACCACTTGATTACCAGTCATGATGTAAACCGTTAACAAGTGTGAGAGGACACAGTAATGTCAATGGCCCTCAAAGTACTCAGTAAATCTGTTATCCTTGAAAATTCTATTGCCAATTGTTTAGCCTAGCTAAGGACAGGGTGTTTTGCAGCGCATGAATCCTCTTTTAACAGTTTCGCAGCGCAACATGCTTCAAGTGATTTCGTAGCGCCCTACGAAATTTGGATTTGCTCGAGTTTTCAGCAGAAGGTTCATATACTAAATTTTGATGATAAGGTTCCTGCTCGAATGGTGCTTACTACTATTGACACTGCAGTGTTTAGAGCCACACCAGAGCCTTTTTGGTCCATCACAAACAGTGGTTCAGTTGCAGCTCATTAAGATTAATCTTCAGAGGAATCATGTTTAATAATTACTTCTTTTGTGGCTGAGGGCATTATGGTAAATCCTGGTGATGTTTGTTACAGGCATACTTCTCTGTTTTAAGCAGTTAGCTTCCAGGAGGTATTTAGCGCGGCTGAAATACTATTTTCAAAAAATGAAAGAGGTTTTTATTCCTAACATACTGAACTAGAAAAACCTCTTTCATTTTCTTCAAATTGATTATGAGCTGGGAGAATCGAGTGACTAAAGTTGCGCTATGAAACTGCTGTAGGTGCAGTTTTTAATTTCCTGTTTTACACCTCTTTTTCAAAGACAGATTGTGGGCAGTCGGAGAAGTGTTTTAAAAAACCAAAAGAGGTTTTTGTTAAGCACGGATCGGTTTACAAAAACCTCCTTCAGTTTTTCCAAATACATTTTCTGTGAGAATATATGGGCTCTGTCCCGAGACTCATTTTTCAGGCAGAACAACAGTTTCGTAGCAGCTGGAGCTAAATAATTCAATCTCAAACTAGAATTGAAAACAAAAGATTCGGTGTCTGATGCATATTTGTGGACAGTACCAGCCCTTAAGCAAGAAAAGATCATGAGAAAGCTGAACACAAGCCTAAGAGCAGAAAACAAGGCTTTGAAGAAAGAGGTTAGCAGGTTGAAGAAGAAGCTAGGTAAACTAGCTCATTGATCCAAGGAGAAAGTTGCTTTTCAAGTTTTGGTAAATTTTAATTTCCATCATTTTGTAACCTTTTAGATCTCTAACACCTGTACAAATTAGCTGAAGAAGTCATGATTTTAAGTTGACAATGCTTTAGGATACATATGTTCTGTTTTGATAAAAAACAGCAGTTTCGTAGCGTGCTACGAAACTGCTGTAGGTGACTGTTTTTAAAGAAAAATGAAATTGATGCTGAGGTCATCAAATTTTGTGAAAGAAGGCTTCGAGGATAGGAAGGAGATCATAAATGGCTGCCAAAGCATTCAAAGAATGACAAATGTAAACTTTGTAGCAAAAAGGTGAAACATTTTGGTTTTTACTAAAGTCTTCATAAAGTGACTTTATGACCGAAATATTAGGGTTTCTGGTAGGGTTACCAGAATTTTGGGTTGAACACCTGTCAATGTCCACAAAGCATCCAGATTATCAGCCATATGGTGTTATGCATGGTCATTAAGGTTATTGAACAGCTTCAAGCACGTTTGGTTGGAAAATGTTATAGAAGAAGACTACTTTTGTAAATGCTATGCAGGGACTGATATATATAGAAGCAATTGGACTTTTCTGAAGCTGAGATTCTTAGCGTACTTCAGTGAGCTTTATCTTTTATCTTTCATATGTTTTACTTCCATAGTCTTAATGCTTATTACTCAGAATTCATGGAGAAACATGCTCTGACTTCCTTTAAGTGTTGAACTATGGTGAATTGAGTTCTTGGGTCCTATCTTTGGATGTTTTTCTTCAATGTTTTAATACTTATTACTCAGAATTCATGGTTACTCATGCTCTGACTTCCTTTAGGTATTAAACTCTGATCAATGCCTTTAAATTCTTTCCTTTTGAATACCTTGATGTATCATTACTCAGAATTCATGCCCACATGCTCTGACTCCTATGAACTTCAAGTTATTGAGACTTTCCTTAATGTGTCACTCTTTCATTGAAGTATATACAAGCCTCAGTTTTATAAGAAGAGTTATTTGTTATCCTTATCTCTCTCACTGACTCATAGCCCAATGGTAGCAAGCCTTCATCTTTTCAACCTACAAACACACAAAACCAAGATAGAGTTAGCCATCTATATTATCATTAATCTTTGAGAGAGCCCTCTCAGGTTGAGGAGGCTAAGCCTCAACCAAAAGTTGGTTTGAAATAGTTTCATAAGGTCTTACTGATTAGCAGCCATTAGTACATGATTTTATGATAACACAATCCATGAAATGTGAATGAATGAGTCGATGTCGAACACATCATAGAATCCTTTGATCGAAGGTCAATGATGCAACCTATCATCAAAGGCGAGAAACTTGCCATTGAGGCATGAAAATTCCAAGGTACTGACGATTTCTAGATCATCTTTCTAGATAATGAGTTGGAGTCGATAGAAAGCGATCCATCATAGGCAAGCCCACAACACAAAATCATAGATCAAGTCTGAAGAATATATTTGGTAAGAACTAACTCAGGGATGGTCAATGATGGATAAAAGATATTTTTTAGGTGAATGGTTTATTTGCACAAATCTCTTGAACACATAACGACATTGCAGATGGCTTGGTGACAATTGACCGAAAGCTAATACCCAGAAACCGGCTGAAGACTTTCAATGTGGCTTGATTAACTGTTAGGTAAAGGATTTCCCAACCTAGGTGAATAAAAGTGTCGTGTTCAAGAGTGATGGAAAGTTTTTCAAACACAAAGTACAACAAATAGGTTCATTTTTCTCTCTTTTCCCCCACCATTTCTGGCAAGTACCTCTTTATTTTTGACAAGCTTGAGGAGGATAACATTTTCTTGGTTATAAGTTCATCCTTCGGATGAGTCCAACTTAGTTTAGATTCGAACCCTAAGAAGGAGTGGCTGGTCTCTATTTGTAATTGAACAAGTCCTTTACTATTAAATTTTAGCGAGTCCAGTATAGGAGAAACTCGACGTTTTTCAATTTTAGGGAGTCAGAAGGAAAACTTAAGAAAACTCCATGGTTGTCCTTTTTCATAAATTTGTGACTCCCAAGCCCGAAAAAGTATAAAATAATACTTGGGAGAACCGTTTGACCATTACGATCAAGGAGTAATTTTCATAATTAGTGCCTTCAATCCGAAAAAGTAAAAAAGCAATCGAAAACACGTCATTTTATTACCAATATCGAACTCGAAACGACAAAAATCTAGCAATCTTTTCATGTTTATACGGTCAGAAAAGAGCTGTAAGTACGCTGTCTTTTTAATTCCATTTTAACAAGTCTAAAAAGAAAAACTCGGCAATCTTTTCATATTTTACGAGCCAGAAAAGAGCTTAAAGAGGACTCCTATGTGTTTTTGTTGAAAATGACCAATTCTCCCTGAATACCCAATATTCTCCATAAAAACTGCAAACATTACTCATATTTGTTTTAAAAATAATAAAAATGTACTAAAAGAGACCTTTTCAAAGTAAAAAATAAATAAATAAAATTTATTTATTCAAAAAATCTTATAAAAAGGGCTTTTACAAGTTCATTTTCACCGTTTGGCTTTGGAGTAAAAAGTAAGAGCTTTTGGTAAGAAAACTTCCTCTAGAGATTGCGGAAAATATGACCGTTGGAATCGAGAACCGTCTTCTCCAGGTAATCCACATCATCCCTGACTTGCATTTCATCCGTTTAAAATTTTGTTTTAGGTTTTAAAATTTGATTTTTAGAGGAAAATTTGGGCAAAAAATCGCCTGCGACAGTTGTGCAGGTGCGCCATGTGGCCCTTGCGCACCCCGATTTTTCTGTGCATAGGGAAAAGTCGGGGTGCCACACCTGTCTTTAAGGAGAAGTGTGCAACTACGCACTGTCTCTAAAAGGATGGGTGTGAATCCCGCGAAACGCAGATTTAAAACCCTAATTTCTTCATTTTTGCCCCACAGATTTCGAATTAAAATGTTCTAAAACACCTATTTTGCAATGTAGGTACACAAGATTCTTGTTTAGTGGGAAAGAGAGCACGAGGATGGATCAAGCCACATTACTCCATCCACCTTCATTACAGGCATTGAGAGCATGCGGGCTATTTAAATTTTGGACCATACCTGGCATGAGGGCACAGGTAGACTTTCTACAATGGTTGGTAGACAGGTGGAGCACACAAGACAAGTGCTTCATTATTGGTGGAAACTGGCTCTAAATCGAGCTAGAAGACATATACTTCTTGACTGGCTTGCCCAAGAGAGGCGAGAAATTATCTCTGTTCGGATCTAGGCCAGGTGGCCAATCTGTCGCTAGTCTCCGACTAGAGTTTTGTAATAACCAAACTGCGGACAAACGGATAGATGTTAAAACCATCTCCCGTACTGAACTAAAAGTGATCGCATTTACTATCACCAGACTCTGTGGGAGCGCAATATTGCATCTAGCTACCGGTTCCCAGATGCACATGGTAGTAGACTGCTTCCGAGGCACCATCTTCAACTGGTGCGATGCTGTATTGGCCAATGTGAAGGGCCAATTGACTAGGGAAAAAAATGGACAACTAAAGAACTTTGGATATGATTATTTAGTTGTGAGCTTTTCCCTAGAGAGGGTACCTATGCTAGTTCCATAGCAACTTACCGTTGAGGCTGGACTTCCCCAAGATCCTAGGGTTATGCATTGGGTTGCAGTCATGGCCCGCCATCTTGAGGAGGGCACCGAGGTTGTTCGATTCACACTCGAGTATTTTTGTTGGTTAGAGAACTAACTCTTTGTGATTCAGGATTTTCCATATGCTGGGATAGATTATCGTGGTGATCCTGACATGGCTCTTCCACCAGGAGAGCAATGGGATGATAGAGTTAAAATTGTTTTCAACATTTAAATGATATATATATATATATATATATATATATATATATATATATATATATATATATATATCGTCCCAAAACTAACAGTAAAAAGCTTTTAAATGTAGATGTGGGTCCACGGCGACCAGCTACTCTCCAGCCTTATGATCGAAGACAACTAGCTGCCGCAGCACCGGCCCCATAGGACCAATCATCAGAGACCTTGGCCGAATTGGAGGGTCATTTAGAGCACTTGACAACAGATATTCCGGAGACCATCATAGATGACATTCCTCTTAGGCTATAGCGCTATGTGATTGGGGTCCCAAGACCTTTTAGGAGGTTCCTTTGTGGGTGGCCCGAGCAGTGGTGTCTTATCGTGATCATCACCAGTGATAGGATGATTGCCTTGTAGACTCATTTTTAGACTTTTTGTGCTATCATTTTTGTCGATCATAAGGTGTTTTTCAACCTGTGATCGAAGACAATGTATATTTTGACACACTTCTATGCTATGATATATTACTATTATTGGTTATCTTGCAAAACATGTTATGGGATGTTTTTAAATTTACTGTTTGATTTAATGCAAATGTCTATTTAACATTCGAGAAGCAACTGCATCTGTTAATGTATTTAAATATCTTGGAATGTGCTGATATTAT
This sequence comes from Pinus taeda, assembly GCA_000404065.3. Classification (NCBI taxonomy): domain Eukaryota; kingdom Viridiplantae; phylum Streptophyta; class Pinopsida; order Pinales; family Pinaceae; genus Pinus; species Pinus taeda. The sequence goes on from APFE031473492.1 coordinate 24,959, forward strand.
ATGTAATCAAATTCTCGTTCCAAGAGACGGACTCTCAAAAATAATTGTAATAACACTAGATTTCTAATGGCATAAACTCTATTAAGTTGTAATACAACGAGTTCCGAATCTAATCTAACAATCAAACTCCGAATTCCAAATGAAATGGATTCAGATAATAACTCAATCACTGTATTGTATTCTGCAATGTTGTTCGTTGTTTGACCGAGGCTTACCCCATGCATAGATACTAACTCGTCATAGGGAGAATAGATAACCCAAGCTGCGGAAGAGATGTTCCGTGTACTAAGACAAGTGCCATCAGCAAAACCGATGTATGTTTGGAGAGGTGTCGACATCTGCAATATCAAGAGTAAAATCAAGATAAGTAGGAATAATGATGAAAAACACTCTCTAAAGTAAAGCAAGCATTCCTAATCTAAAAACACACCAAACTTAGAAAGAAACTAGTCTAAAAAATCTCCACACTAATCTTTTAAGCATAATATCGCTTTAGATAAAGCCCATTCCTAGGTTTACATAAAGAGACACCGTCAAATTCTTCTAATTCATAGGCCCCTTTTTCCAGCTTTCACTTAACAATATACGGACCATGCCACATGGGTACAAATTTGCCAGCCCCTAGCTTATCGTTTTCTTGATCGTAAAGTAAGACTAGGTCTCCTTCCGAAAACTTGCGGGGTGTAACATTCCGATCATACTGATCTTTAAATTCTTTTGGCATGAGTTTCGATAGATAATGCAGCATCACATCGATTCTCATCTAATTGAGATAAGTATAATAAACGTTTTTCCTCTTTGGAAGTGGCTGGTAATAATTGTATGACAATTTATAATGACGGGATTTCGCATTCAATGGGTAATACTGCCTCTAAACCGTAAACCAGTTGAAAGGGAGTAAAACCTGTTGATGTTTTGACTGAGGTTCGGTATGCCTAAAGAGCTGAAAATAACATGTTATGCTAATTTGACCTATGAATCCCAATGATTCGTCAGATCATGGTGACTAGAAACCTAGAAATTATATGATTGAAAACGAAAATCGCAGCAGTTTTGCCGTCTGCCGAAAATGTAGGCATCGCCTCAGTCCACTTGGTAAAATGATCTACCGCGAGGATGATATATGCATGCCCCCCGGCCGAGTGAGGGTTACATGTAATAAAATCGATACCCCATTTTGCGAATGGATCGACGACAATTATAGAGTGGAGAGGAGCAGGGGGAGCGCGCATCTTATGATCAAAAATTTTGGCAATTGTGGCATTTCTGGACTGCAGTGATACAATATTTGAATAAGGACGGCCAAAAATAGCCAGCGCACAAAATCTTTTGGGCTGTGGCATACCTAGACATATGACCGCCACACACTCCAAAGTGACAGTCATTAAGAACCTTTTCAGCCTCGTCATGAGTGAGACAACAGCGGAAAAGAGAATCCACCCCACGATGATAAAGAGTATCTCTAATAATAGTGTAAGGTTGGGATTGGAAGCGTATTTTCTGGCGCTGAGACTGTGAGATGTCAGGCCGAAAAGATTGGGTCTGGAGATAGAAAACGATATCTCCATACCATGAATCAACAATGCTAATAAGGAACAAGGATTCATCCGCAATGGGTTCTTCCGCTACATGTTCGGTATCAGCATGAGGGAAGTCACACATCAATTCCGCAAAAACCAAAGACATTTTTGACTTGGCCTTTTCAAATTCCAAGTCAAATTCCTGCAGGATGACAATCCATTTGGAATACTTGCCCCCTAGCAATTGTTTAGTCAAAATGTATTGCATAGGGTTACAGTCAGAAATGACTGTGGTTTTTCGTAACAAAATGTAATGACGAAATTGTTGAACAGCTTGTACTGCTGCCAAGGCTATCTTCTCCACATGTGAATATTTTAACTCAGTCGGAGTTAGAGTCCGACTAAGATAATAGATAACATGTTCACTCTTGAATTCATCCTGTTGAACTAAAACCATCCCTATGGTGGAATGGGAAGCGGCGAGGTACAAGAAGTAATCCTGGTTGTAGTTGGGAGGATGCAATAACAATGCATGGGTCAACACGTGTTTAATTGCATCAAAAGATTTGTCAGCTATCTCATCCCAAAAGAATGGAGTGTTCTGTTTCAACAATTGGGTGAAACCTTTTGTAATCTCGACGTAGTTAGGAATGAAATGACGTAAAAAGTTTGCTTTCCCTTGCAAACTCTGGAGAAGGCGAAGAGTTGAAGGAGGTGGAAATTTGATGATGGCTTCGACCTTCGAAGGATCGACATGAATGCCGGCTTTGGATACAACAAATCCCAGTAAATGACCCATTTCGATACAGAAAACGCACATGTGCAGATTGAGCCTAATCCAATAATGCCTACATCACATAAAAATTGCTCATAAATGAGTGAGATGGTCGGCTCTACATAAATAATGGGTAGGTAAATCATCGAGATAAGGCTACACAATGTGCATGATGTCATGAAACGCATAAGACATAGCCCTTTGAAAAGTTGCTCCGGCATTTTTTAATCCAAAAGGTAATTTGCAATAAGCAAATGTCCCCTATGGACAGATGAATGCCGTTTTTGGTTGATCGGCAGGTAGAATGTTAATTTGATTGTAATAGGAAAAACCATCCATAAAGGATAAAATTTCACTGCTGGCACAATCATCGATAATTTGATCGATATAGGGTGTTGGATAATTGTCCTTGGGACAAGCACGATTGATATCCCTATAGTCAATACATATTCTTATTGTCCCTTGTTTTTAAGTAACCGGAACAATATTCGATACCCAATCCGTTAAAGGAATTGGATAAATGAAACCTGCTTTAAGTAATTTCTCAAATTTTGTTTTGATGGTAGCAGCTTTTCGTGGGTGTATCTGATGCAAACGTTGCCGGACGATTTAGCATCCGGGTAAGTTTTGATCTCATGAATAACAATTGAAGGATCAATTCCTGGCATTTCCTCATAGGACCAGGAAAACACGTCACATAATTCCTGAAATAGGGCTTTATATGTTTTGACTTCAGTGTCTATACAAGAAGCACCTATGTGAATGTTTTCAACAATCCCAGGTTTGACTGAAATGTTTATAGGAACCGTTCGAGAAATATTTGCTAAATTTTGTTCAGAATCAAGATGTTTCAATGGATTCTGCGGTTCTTTGACATATTTAGCGGTAAAAATAGATGAAAAATCAGTCTCAAAATGATCAATATTAGGTAAAAATGAAGATCGATGATGAAGATCTTTCCATGGTAACGCATCAACAGACAAAAGTTCTCGAATTTTCTCATCGATGTGAACAGTTTCAGAAAAGGTTGTTGAATCTGAGGTTGAGATTGGAAGTGATTCTCCATGGATCACATTCACTAGATCAAGATTGGTTGAACTTGAGTCGGAAAATGACTGTACAGCCTGATAAGCAACTTCAAAGGGACTCAAAGGCATGGCATCACCAAAAGCGTCCACCTCAGAATCGAATGGAATGATCCAAGGATCATAAAGAACAATGGGTTCTGACAAAAGCATATGAACAATCATGAAAGGAGATGGTACGTTGGGAGGAGGAAATGAAAAAGTTCCGAGTAAACCAGAATCTTTAACTAATCCTACCGCAACATCCTTATAAGGGATAACGGTTTTACCAACATGTTGAATACTCTCAGCAGAGGATGGGTCGGACGAAAAAGTAAGTTAAATGATCTATTGTAACGATCTTTCCATTCTGTTGAAACTTAATAAGCCGAAAGACCGATGAAACAACAACAGTCATGGTGTAAGACCAGCTACGACCCAAAAGAAGGTTGTAATCCAGAGGGGCATCAACCACCTCCACATCTAGATTAACAGTTTTTCCTTCAACCCCTATACGTAAGTCCTACAAAATTCCATAAGGATGAAACCCTCGGCCATCAAAGGCCTTTAGAATAGTTGGGGATTGATTAAGTGTAGGAGAACCAAGGGCTTTCCAACACTGTATCGACATAATACACGTTGAAGCTCCCTCATCAATCACAGTCCTAAAGCAAGGTCTGTTTTTGACTAACAATCGAATCTGGAAAGCCATTTGATGAGGTAAATGAGGTGTACTATTTTCTAAATAGAAGACTATGAGGTTTGAGTCTTGAAGATCAACAGCTCCTATAACCGACAATAGCAATTTACATTGTGTTGGACAAGATTGTAGCACCTCCAAAGCTGACATTGCTGAAGGGGAAACAACTAAATCTTCAACAATGTTATAGTTCTGAGCAGCTCTCGCATGTGGATTGAAAGCTGACTTTCAAAGTATACCTTTAGCAGGCGGTTTGATTACTAAGTCTGGATTAGGTTTCTTGATCTGTAGCGGATCGGAACCAGACGGAGCTGAGGTTGATGGATTGGAATTAGAAGATTCCACTTCCTTACCACCAATAGGACTCTCACTTCCATAATCTTGCGACCTTGTCGCAATCCTTACATGGGACATCATCATTATGGGTTTCGCCAAGGCATTTGAGGAAGAACCTATCATCTTACTGTCTTAACTCAGAAAAGGATCATTCAAAACAACAGGTGTTTGAGAACCTTTGATGATTTTCACAATCTTAGCATGATGTGGACAATCTCTTGTAAAATGCTCTTCATCACAGATGAGACAAGGATAGCGAGGTTTACGTTTCTCATCAATAGATTCAGGTTTATCTAATTTCTCCTTCGAGTTTTGCTTATTCTTCTTCTTGCCTTTCTTCTTACTACCAGATTTTGATTTGGCCGTAGATGATTCTACGACGTGGACATTGGCAGAAATTTTAGTTGAGGACTCTCCCTTCGAGGAATCTGGTAAAGTTATAATAGGAGAAGAATTCTTGGAGGATTTCTTCTTACTTTTGGTATTAACAGTACCAATCCTATTGTCAGCGTCGTGAGACCTTGAGGGAGGTGCAATTATTTGATTTTGTTTTGGAAGGTCGGGGATTTTCTCATGTAAAGTACCTGATTGCGTATAAGCTAAGTCGAGGTACTAAGCTTGAGCAATTACTTGCTCTTCAGTAACTACTCCTGCCTTGGCTACATCTTCAGTTATTTTAGGTAATAACTATTTTACAAACCATTCTGCGAAAATTTGGTCCGGGATAAAAACTTTCACTAAACAACGTCGACGTCGCCATTCATCAATATGGTCTGAAATATATGTGGACGTTGACTGTTTTAATGAAGTTAATAATTCCGTTCCATTTTCATATCGGACTGGCAGCTGAAAATGAGTAAGGAAGGAAGTGGCTAACTGACTAAAATTGTAAAAAGAGCCTTGTGGCAACTCAATGTACCACTTGGCTGCAAGGCCAATCAAAGTGCATTGAAAAAGACGAAGACGAATTGTATCATCTATAATGGAATTCGATGCACACCAGAGATGGTAAGTCATCACATGATTAGACAGATCTTCTCCTGACTTCCCCTCAAACTTTGGTATATCACTGGGCAACTTATTCGGCATTGGCGGCCAAAACGGAAGATAATTAATGTGATCGTTCATAAGGAGCGACAAGTCAGGTAAATCCAAAGTTGCTATAAACGGTAACTGACGGTTTGGATCCCGAAAACTTGGGGTCATGAGACCAGCCCCAGGAGGAGGATATCCAGGATAACTTGGAATCGGAATTGAATTTGGGATATTATATCCTCCTGGAAAACCAGGATTAACTGGACCATACTGGGGTTGTTGAGGTTGTTGAGGTTGTTGATAAGTATACCCAGGGTACGATTGATACTGATAAGCCGGGTTCTGCACATCAGGACCGAATTGGTACTATCCTTGGTACGGTTGATAAGTAAATTGAGGTTGACTTGTGACAACCTTACTAGGCCCAGGTTGTTCTACAGGCATCGAAACCGAAGTCTGGATTGTAGGTCCGGACTAACGTAAATAGGCCTGAGGAGTTGATACAAGAATAATAGAAACTGGAGCTGCTGATACTCCAGAAATAGGTGGGGTGGATTGAACAGAGGCCGCAGTAGTTGCAGTAGACGTTTGGGGCAGAGTTCTAGGTGAACTAAGCCCAGGCTGATGAACTACCCCAGGTGTAGAAGTTTGAGTAGTAGGTTGGATAGGTTGCTGGGGTGAACCAGAAACCAAAGGCTGTCCAGATTGAGATGACAACTGCACAATGGGTTGCGAAGTCTGTTGATCCCACACCACGTTCATTCCGGGGTATGGACCCATAACAAGTTGAACATATTGAGGACCAAAACCAGGTTGAGTGTAAGGTTGATAATTATATGGTACATTTCCCGTTCCTTGAACAAATGATTGACCTGAAGGTGGTTGGAAACCTTGAGGTTGGTATTGACCTTGAGGTTGGTACTAACCTTGCGGTTGGTACTGACCTTGAGGCCGGTACTGACCTTGCGGTTGGTACTGACCTTGAGGCTGGTACTGACCTTGAGGCACATATTGGTGCTGGGGTTGACCTTTAGGAAAATATTGTCCTGTAGGGATGTACTTCTTTGAGGTTGCCCCCAGGCGGTAATGGACTACCTTGAGGTTGCCCCTTAGGGGTATTGAACTACCTTGAGGTTGTAGGTTAGGAGTAGTACCAGACATCATAAGAATCTCTTCGAAACTTAATGGTTTAGTTCTGCTATTATCAAGAGATACTACATATTTGATGGGTTGAGGAGATGCTCTTGAAAACGTACCAGATAAAGATTGATACCAGGAGGAACAGAAGGACCGCCATGTAAAAAAGTTTCTGGCGTCTGAGAAAACAAGGATGACTGTTTCGACATATTCAAAGGAGGATAATAACCTCTGGGTGTTGGATGGAAAGGAAATCGAGGTGGTGAGGATGCGAGACCTGAATTTTCTAAAAAGTTGGTCAACGAAATATACCAAGCATCACCTCTAACGGGACTGTAGAAAATGGATTCACGCTCCCTAAGTTCGATAGTAGGTTGATTTTCGGGGATATTTATACCTTCGTCCGAACTTACAAGTTCTTCTATGGAAATGAGTCCAGAAGGAAGATTCTAGGTAATGATACTTTCTACCTTGGGTGAACTAGGATCACTAGAAATAGGAGAAGCAAATCCCGAAGATGGAGTAGCAGCAAGTTCAGTTTCAGGTTCAGAGATTTCAGGTTCTTCGTCTAATGAACTAGTAGGAGTAATACTACCAGTAACTTCGGAAAATGAAATCGGTTCAGAAATATGTTCTGTTGCTTGAACTAGATAATTAGGATGTATGATTAACAAAGACTCTTCGGCCTCCGATGACCCAACTCTACTTTCACTAGGTGTGGCAAGAGCTCGCAGCCCTTCAAGTTGAATTAGTGTAAATTCGAGAGGCTGCCCCCAAAGTCAATGGGATTGTCTCAGTAATTTAGCCACGATTAATTATTTAATTACTTCACACGAAAACAAAGAAAATCTCAAGAAAACCACTTAAAGTCTCTAAAGAACCAAACAATTTGAAGCACACGCCTAATAAATCTAGGACATCAAACCACACACAAACAGTATCTTTCCAGATTGAAAACACCAGTTGGTGATGAAATCCAACGTCGCAGAATTCAATACAGAAATGGCGGTTGGAACAATTACCCTGACAACCTGCTTAATGAAACAGAATGGCACAAGTTTCTCCACTATAACTGTCTCGAGTGAAGATAACCCCCTAGAGAGTCCATGTGAGTCTAGTCGATGTATGCTCCAGGTACAATGGGATCTTCCCTCCACCATCACCTAGGAAAGAATCCTATAGATTATGGCCACTAAGGTTACCAATGGAAAAAAATATACCTGGGGGAACAGTCTACGATCTGATACGCATACAAGGGAAGAGTAACAAGCTCCATCCCTTTGAAGGCTCCTTGACATAATCCAAGGTTTACCAACAAGTGACCCCAGGCTCCTCGACAATGGTCAATCCGAGGTTTACCATTTTTAATGCGTGAATATCTTCTATCGTTCCCAATGAGGAAGGATTGATTCCCACACTGGTTCAGATATGATCTCGTGCTTCTCCTTTAAGAGGAGCTTTCCAAGAGCATAGATGTAACAATTGGAATTTCTCCCTACCGCAAGATCGACTACTTGTTTGTTTAAACTATCTTGGAGAGTTAATTACTCCAAGATACTAGCCTAAGCTATGTTGGTGAAAAGAGCCCTAGAAAATAAAAAGATTGCTACATGGATTTTAATTAAGCGTTGATTTTATTGGTTTGTTTCTTAAGTCAATGGGTGTGGAGATGAAACTTTATGGTGTGAAGACTCGACTCTAAAACACTAAAAAATGCACCTAAGATGATAAACAATTCCTTTTCCTTTTCAATGAATTTCTAGCTAAGGAAGAGTTGAAAATGTAATGCTTTGAAAATCAAATCTTTCTCTTAACATACAACCGAAACGAAAAACTTTTTGTCTTTTTCAAAGAACTTTAAAAACGAGACTACTAATCACGCTCACGGAAAATCCCTTTGCTTTTTCAACAATCAAAAACTACAAGAACAAACAATTCTTTCAAGGGAGATTTTAAGATTTCTAGAAAAACTCGAAAACTATTGAAAACAAAATTTTCAACAAGATTCTATAATTTCTATGAAAAACTCAAAACTATAATCTAATCTTGAGATCTAAACGAAAATGGATTGAAAAGAAACTTGAAATGTTTTTTAAGGATGTTTAACTTAGTTTTTCAGCTAAGTAAGGATCAATTTGTTCAGCTCAACAAACTAATCACAAACACCCAATTATATTTTAATAAAAAATGAAATTCGAAACTTTCAATCAAGTTTAATCAAAGTTTTGCAAAAGAGAAAAATGGGATCTAGCTCTCTTCAAGGATAGATTTCATAAACTAGTCAAACTCAGCAAGAAGACTAGAGATACCAAGGTGATCTAAGGCTCTAAGGCTTCTGATCTCTGAGCTATTACGAAGACCAAGCAAAAATCAATCCAACAGGCAAAACTTCTAGAAAACCACTTCAAATTGTTCGACACCTAATCCTCAATGGGTTAGTGTGGAAGTCGAATGGACAAAAGCAGTCCAAGAGACCTTGGGATGTGAATCCCAATGGTCACATAATGTACCATAAATATACATCATTTGTGAATAAAAAATGTATTGCATGTTTTATCTTTCATATTTTCCGGTTGCCCATGTGTGTTTAACATGGTATCAGAGCAGGCGTATTCCTGCCCTGCATAATTAATTTGAGCCATTTGTTTTATGGCCTTTCTGTGTAGTTTATTTCTGCCACATTCCTCTACCTGACATTGCAAGTGTTGTCCGAGCTGTTCTGACATGTCTGTCTGCCATACTGGCGCTCTATTCTGCGTTACCTATGACCTCTGTCTTTTACAGTCCTCACCCTTGAAATTAGACCTGCGCTCTTTGTCCATAAGCATTTCATGGTATCAGAGCGCTGTCTTTGTTCACAACGCATCTGTCCATATTCAAATAAAAAAAAAACTGATGCCAGGCACTGCAAATCACTATAGACCGCCCATTTTTACTACACCTCATTATTAAACGCTGGTGACATTACTATACGCTGTTATGACATTACTGAAACGCTATTTTGACATTAATAAAACGTTGTGCTGCTCTTTTCATACCATTGAAACGCCCCTGCCTGTCCGTCAGTCGCACCATTTGCAAATCACGCCATTAGGTTGGGCGCTGGAAGACTCGGCATCATTGACAACACTGTGTACGTTGTCTATTGAACGCATAGTCCCATTCATGAACCGAAGAATAGACAAAAGTATAGTTCTCTGCTGGAAGAAAATGCGATGGGGGTAACTGCCTGGGATAGGATCTGTTCGCATTTCTTAGGAAGGAATTTGTTCCACAAAATGTCGGAGTAGGTCGTAGATCTGAAGAGTTTGGAGACAGTTTCCAGCCTGCAAACGTGGCGTGGAGTATTGAAGGAGAAAATGAGAGATATACAAGTCTTGGGTAGGTCTGATAGACTTGTCCCATGCTCGGGTATAGGCTCACATTCATTCTCCTCAAGCTGAGGCCTATCACACTGAAGCTCGCTCTTAACAGGAAGATACCGAAGGCAATTCCCCATGGTTTTCTCGACTCGTTTATGCATTTCACAAAGTCAGCATCATCAGCTCTAACGCCCAAGCTCAAAGGATTTGCTTGAATCGTTAGTAGGTCAAAGTTATGATCATAAATCCTTGATGCAATTGCGCCTTCCAAAGCGGCACCACATACTGCAGCTTCCAAAGGTTTCACACCGTCATATATATTCTTGCTCTTGCAAAGCCTCAGAACTAGGCTCCGTATTTTTGGAATGTGTGAGCAGCCACCGACAATTACAACATCCGCTATGTTCTCCACATCAATCTGTGCATCAAGTAAACATTGCACAATAAGGTTTTCGCATTTTTCAAAAACCTCATTATTGAATTCCTCAAACTCGTCTCGTAGCAGGGTTTTTGATATGACTACTGTCCTGTGTATCTCATGTGCCCAAAACTTGTATTCATTTATATTCATCTCAGAATTCAATTAAGCTAGCACGCATGCGCACAAGCCTTCAGAACCTAGTGGTGGCCTTTATTCACTTTTTTCCACAGCTAAACGAGAGTGAGACAGACTGTAACTGATATTGGCAATGCCATGCATTTCTTGTTAATTGTTTAAATGATCAGAAATTGTAGATGCTGGTGATTTCCAGGACTGTTTGAAAATGATGAAATTTTAGTTTCAATTGTTATGCCTCTCTTGTTGAATACTCAAAACTAGAAACGAGATGGCTTGCCTAGAAACATTTCGTTATTGTACCTTCTCAAAGATTACAATTTGGGGCACCAAAAAAAACTGATGCGTCCTTCGGTTTGACTATAGCAAAGAGAGATCTGTTAGCAGTCTCTTTTGGACCAGTTGATAGTTAATATCGCCCACAATTTCATTAATGTTGGTGCTTCTGGCTATTTTGTTTGTATGACTTGATATTATACTACAGTAACAGCTACCTTAGCCTATTTCACCTAATGTTTGCGGCCTAATATCAGTTCATATGCGGTCTCTCTCTATGATTATATATGTGGCCTAATGACCTAATCATGTGCAACCTTTCTCAGTGATGAAGGGGACATTTCCAACGAGTGAAGTCTGGGAAAAAATTCATGATATTATATGGAAAAACCTTATGACAGTGATATTGTATAGCTGAACCTTATGACAGTAATTTTGGTGTATAACAGTGTCTTTGTAATAGCGATGTATGACATGGCTTGACAGTGATGTATAACAGTGAATTTATGACAGTGACGTGTTGCGGTGCCTTTATGTCAGTATCTTTAGTATGGCAAATCCTTTATATATATGGCAAGGTTCCTATGACTGAGATGTATGGCCATATCCTTGTATGGAAATTCATTTAAGATAGTATGGCAGTGTCCTACTCCTTATGACAGTATGGAAGTGATAATTATGATGACTACATGTCTATGACAATGATGTATATAACAGTGATGTGTATGACAGTGACCATGATATAACTGTGATGTGTATAATCTCATGCGAATATTGGCATGGTTTAGGAAGAATTTGAGTATTGTTTTTGCCTGAAGGTGAGTGGATCGAGATTGATAATATTGAATGATTTTGAACATATTGGAAAGCTTCCGTAGGTTGAAATGGTAAAGTGTGAATTGGCCAGTGATTGAAGTTTTTGATTCGGTAAATGCTGGGATGCATTCTTCTATGTTTTATATATTATTGATTGTGGGTATTGCAGGCCTAACCCTGCGTCACTTTTCCTCATTGTTTCACTATTTTTTGAGGATTAAAAATGGCTCCAATTAGTGCAATATTAGAGTTAGTGGACAATCTAATACTCTCTACTATGAATAATACAGTCAAAATCAACAAGTATTTTCTCTCAGAAATTCAGACATGTCTACAAAATGCACAGGAAAAGATTGATTTTTTGCAGCTTGAATCA
>APFE031473492.1:44453-62060 GCA_000404065.3 Pinus taeda
GAATTCCATTTTCAAACCCTTCCTTAGAAAACTTGTGTTAGTATTTTTTGATGATATACTAATCTACAACAAGTCTTGGAAGGATCATGTTCAACATGTTGAGAAGGTGCTCAAACTATTGCTAGAGAAAGAATTATATGAAAAACCTCCAAATTTTTCTTTGGAGTACAAGAGGTGGAATATTTGGGTGATATTGTATATCATGAAGGTGTTAAGGTAGACCCTAAAAAAATTACAACCATTAAGGAATGGAAATCTCCACAAACATAAAGCATATTCAAGGATTTATTAGGTTGACAGGGTATTATCGCAAGTTTGTTAATAATTATGGAAGAATAGTGGAACCTCTAAAATCTTTTTTTTTTCTTTTTTGCTGAAGAAAGAGTCATACCTTCTAATTTATTAAAACATAATATGCATAACATAATGTACACCAGTTCACAAGGAACTGTAATCTTAGTGAAAATCCCAAAACTAAATGTTACCAAGCCAAGGCCAAAGCCCCGCCCCCTACACACAAAACTTCTAACCCTTAATAGGAATACAAAGCCACTAGACGGTCAAACCACTAAAAGCTGACTCTCCAGGTAGAAGAGTCTCACCCGAAGCTAAGACAAAGTACCCATCTAGACAGATTTCGGGTCCGAAAGACTCACTAACCCTTATAGCTACCAAGAACCTATTACCGTGGTCTGCCGAACTTGCATCTTTAATCTCAGCCGCCAGATCATCCTGCCCTATCCAACGGTTGTGGAGGATTTTGCTTTGCGAAGAAGCCTGACATATACCCAGAAGGTCCCACAAACAAGCACGATAAATCTTGACCGTTGATTCGTCATTCCTGATCCGACAGCTAAGGATCATATCGCACAGGGCAACATCGCCGAACAATAGTGCACGATGAGCGCGGTATTCCAACTGAACCCACTTCCACGTGTTTCCTAATGTATGGAATTGCACCCAAATCGACAAAATCGCTTCTCGCTTGCGATGTGTGCGATCACCGGAAAACCGCCCCCAACGTGGTAAGGCGATCACCGACACGAAACTGGGGGCTTTGCAACCATCGAAAGATCCCAAAAACCGGCCAATCGCCTCTTCCCCTTTACGCCTGTTCCTGAACCAGTATGTGATACGACACCTGCCCACCAACCGTTCAATTAAAAAACTGAATCTCCCAATTTGCTTTCCCCTGGGACCTCTAGGCAAATTCTTACTAGAGTTGTGGAGGTCGAGAAATGTCTACAACCCACCACAGACCTGACAATGAAGAAAATAGCTACCGATAAAGAAACTAAGTCAACAGGACCTTACCTCCATGGCCCTGTCCTCTTTCGTTTTCTCATAACACAGAGTTTTTAATCTGCTTTGAGGCCACTCCTGCCACTCCATCATAACCCTGCTTTCAGAACAGTGCACACCTTGGTTGAAAAGAAGATCTGCGTGCTTATTGGCCTTTTTGCGAACATGGTTGAAACTTACTGTACGTAGTTCTTGGAGGTGACCCTGAATTTGTTGGAAAACCTGGATTAGCCTCTAGTGTTTTGAGACTTTCTCTGGCATTGTTCCATAGCTAATTCTTTTCACCGAGTTAATTATTAACACAGAGTTCGCTTCTATGATCACATTCGAGTAGTTGTCTTGCTTCAGAAACTCTAAGCATTGCTCCATAGCCATTAGTTCAGCCATGTTGTTGGTAGCTTTTCCTAAATGGCAATGGAAGATGGAGATAATGCGTCCTATTTCATCCCTTAAAACCTCTCCATAACCAACAGTTCCTGGGTTGCCTTTTGAAGCACCATCAATGTTGTATTTCAAATACCCTTCCGAGGGGGGGGGATGCCAGAAATCCTTTTCCGTATCCATTGAGATTCCTTCCCTGTCCAGGTCTTGAGGAATGAGCCCCTGCATACCCAGCTGCCTGAGAATTCTCAAATTAGCCTCTGAGGGAGGATTTTTGGGGTAATTACTAACTATGGTTCCCACTGTCTCCTTAAGTTGTTTCAGAATCAGCTCAAATAGGAGATGAAGGGGATTCTTTTCTTCCTTGAATATTCTCTTGTTCCTCTCTTTCCAAACATTCCATATAATGAAGCTTGGTGTTAGGGCCTTGGCCGAGCTAAGAAATTCGTAATCCGAAAAGTTTCTTCTCCAATTATTGAGGGTATTAATGATACTCCCTTTGTCCCTATTGGTTTGACGAAAAAAGGTAGCAAAAGTATCCCATAGCTAGGAGGTGAAAATGTAGCTATTGAGTAAATGCTCCATACTCTCCTCTTGAGCTTCACAAAGCTGGCATCTAGAAGGCCCCAGAACACCCGTCTTCCTAATATTATCCCAAGTCAATATTTTCTTGTGATGTACCAACCACATGAAGAGTTTAATCTTTATCCACCCTTGGTGCGTCCATAGGTTCTGCCAGATCTTATCCGGTATATGGGAATCTAGCTCAAGTAGAATTCCTTTAGCTTGCTTAAGATTAAAGGTGCCCTCTTTATTGTTGCCCCATCTTAGTTGGTCTTGCCCTCTGTTACTAAGATCTTCCTTTGTTCCAACATTGTCATGAGTGTCTCTGATTTTGTTTTCAAGGGGCTCTCCTCTCTGCAATCAATGTTTCTCCAAATTCTCCACTTTCCTATATGCTGAACATGATCCCAGAAGTCCCTTACCTTATTTAATCCTTGTGTGTTTGTCTCGTGCTTAAAGCCTAAAAATTCCTCCTTCAATAGTATTGGTTCTTGTTGCCACTTATCCTCCCAGAATAGAGCAAGATTTCCCTTTTGGATTTCCCAGAAACTATTTTCTTGTACTAGGCTTCTGTTCTCCCAGACTTTGTTCCAAGTGTATAAGCCCTTTATATTTCTAGACATTCTTATGAGATCACTAGTTTTCTAGGAGCTAGCATATTTTTCCTTCCAGATATTAGCCCATTGGGCCTTTGGATTTTGAACCCAACGCCACCAAAGTTTGGCCCCTAAAACATTGCTAAGAATTTCCTGATCATCCAAGCCTAGGCCTCCATGGTTCTTGGGTATAAAGATTTTATCGCAAGAAACTAAGAACCATTTTTTCCTTGTCTCCTCCTTACCCCAAAGAATGTCTCTTTGGATGTTTCTGAATTGTTGTAAGACCCCTTTTGGAGTTGGGAGAGCTGATAACATGAAAATTGAGATAGATTGCAGTACTGCCTTTGTGAGAACTAGCCTACCATCTAGGTTTAAAGATCTAATGGTCCATTTTATGATTTTGTCTTGCAACTTATTGATCAATGGTTCCCAGATGCTTTTGTGCATTGGTTTAGCAGTTAGAGGAATTCCCAAATATTTTGAGGGGAGGGAATCCCTTTGAAAGCCTAGAATTCTGGAGATATTTCTCTGAATAGCAATATTGCTATTAAAGAAAAATATTTTTCATTTGGAGAGATTAACTTCCATACCTATGGCCATGGCAAAGTCGTACAGGATTTGTTTGTAGGTTGTAGCTTCTTTGACTGTAGGGATTCCTTGTAACATTGCGTCATCTACAAATTGTTGATGAGTCAGTGCTTGACCATTCTCAATTAGTTGTAGGCCCTTGATCTTACCTGTTACTTTAGCATGCTGGATAGACCTACCAAGTCCTTCCATCATGAGGATAAAAGAAAGGGAGAGAGCGGGTCTCCTTGTTTGATGCCTCTAGAAGGACTAAAAATCTTAGAGGGAGAGCCATTCACTAAAATTGAAAAGTTGGAGGAAGTCACTAGGACCATAACCCATCTGACCCAGTTATGATCAAATCCAAAAGAAATAAGAACTTTCTTGATATAGGTCTAGTTTACCTTATCATAAGCTTTGGCTATATCTAATTGCATGATCATTCCAGCCTGCCTTTTGCTACTTAACGAGTGAACCACCTCTTGAGCTTGGATGATGTTATCTAAAATTTGTCTACCTTCCACATAACCAGATTGTTCCCCTGAAACTAGAGTAGGAAGCAGAGGTTTAAGTCTATTAGCCACTACCTTGGATATTATCTTGTAAACCACATTGCATAAAACTATGGGTTTATACTTATCCGGAGTTTGAGAAATGTCTTGCTTAGGGATTAGGGAAATGAAGGAGGTATTGAGCACTTTCAGAATAGTTCTGTTCAACCTGGAATCCTCCACTACATTCAAAATATCTAGTTTAACAATATTCGAGCTTGCTTTAAAAAAATCCACATTGAAACCATCCGGGCCTGGTGCTTTGCCATTTTGCATGTCTTTGAGGACTTCACTTACCTTCTCTTTAGTTACTGGCCTGTTAAGGTTGAAATTGTCCTCTCTAGACACCAGCTTTGGTATATTTCTAGTTACATCTCTAATGAACTGTTCTCTGTTTGGATTCTTTTCCTGAGTTATGTCTTGGAAGTGCTGAACTAACACAGTTTCAATGTCCTCATGGGAGGTGTGAAGTTCCCCATCCTCATTCTTAATTGAAGAGATTCTGTTGTGAGCTCTATTAGCCATGGTGGATCTGTGAAAAAAATTAGTGTTACGCTCTCCTTCTTTTAGCCATTGAACTTGAGACTTTTGTCTCCAAAAAATTTACTCTTGTTTACACAGATTATCCCATTCTTGATGATGTTTATCAACTTGATTACTTTTAACTTTATCAAATCCTTTCGTGATTAGAGCTTGGTTAAGAACCTTCATTTTGTTTCAATAGATTTTTTTTCCACAAAAATATTTCCAAAATCATTCATGTTCCAATATTTTAGCTTGAGTTTGATGTGGTTTAGTCTTTTATGTAGAAGAAAAATTCTTGTTCCCTGAATCTGTAAATCTTTTGACCACCATTTTTTGATGTTGTTGATGAATTATGGGTGGGAAAGCCAGATATTTTCAAATCTGAAAGGTCTGTTCCTGGGAGTACCTATGCCTTTGATCTCCAGTTGAACCGGCCAGTGATCTGAGCCTCCGAAGTGGAGAAATCTCGCTGTTATTTCCTTATCTATTAGCATAAGATCCTCTAAGATAATGAATCTATCTAACTTTTAGGCTACATGAGACTCTCCTCCTCTTTTATTATTCCAAGTAAAGAGGCTAGTGTTCATATTAATGTCAACAGATTCATATTGTCTGTAAAGGTTTGAAATTCTATAGAGTCTTTACTTAGAGCTCTGGTTCCCCCTTTTTTCTCTAAAAGAGATTTGATCATGTTGAAGTCCAGAAGAAATATGCATTTTCTTGGACTCCAGAAGAAAGATGCATTTTCTTGGATTCCAGAAGAAATGAAGGCCTTTGAAGATCTTAAAGAGGCAACGTGCCAAGCTCCAGACTTAGCTATGCAAAACTTCACAAAAACTTTTATTGTTGAATGTGATGCTTCAAGAAATGGAATTGATGCCATTTTAATGCAAGAAGGACGACCCATTTCTTTTGAAAGTCGTCCAATCAAAGGAAATTATTTATAGAAACCTATTTATGAGAAGAAAATGTTGGAAATACTACATGCACTAAAGAGATGGAGACCTTGCCTAATGGGAAGACACTTCAAGGTAAACATAGATCATGATAGTCTTAAATACGTTTTTGAAGAAATATTATCTTCAGAAGAGAAGAAAAAATGGGTGACAAAGATGTTGGGTTATGAATTTGAAATCATCTACAAAAAAGGATCGCTTGATTATAGCTGATCATTATTGTGTTTGAGATGCTATAAATAATATTTCATTCTGCAAATTATTTCTAAAGAGACACCAAGTATTAGGATTTAAGGATATTTTTGCATAAAAATGTTTGGATCAGATTTGACTATAGGTGTTCCCATTAGAAAGTTGTTAGAAAATTATATATTACAGAGCAACGAAACACATAAAATATATTGCAGAAATACAAACATAGAAAACACATAAAACAATAGAGACGTAGATATAAGTGGTTCACCCAATTTGGGCTACATCCACAGAGAAACAGCCAGTCCTTCCTTTTGTATTATCCATTAAGCTGAAGAGATACAACCTACAACAGATCCGTTGTAATTCCCTCTTCTCTCTCGCTCAATCTCCTTTCTCTTTCTCGCTCAGAATACAGATCTACATAGACGCAGTACAATTCCCCCATATATAGTGAGGGGTTGCCTTCTAGGGAAGAAAAATATAAATTAAACATAACTTATACCATTAGATCTTTGCCTAATGAACGACCTAGATTGACTACGAAATTACAACATTTTACAAGGCAATTTTACGGGAACCCCCTGCAGCATATATTTTACGGGTAGTGTTGCTGCCACATTACGAACTGGGGTCCAATGTGGTGATACCTCTAAATAAAGAAGATAATTAGGCTCCACACCCAACAAAAGTTCTCAGAAGCAACTTTCCAATGGTATATCCTGCGCGTAAATTCAATTCCTGGATTAAAAGATAGGCCAGGACAAAATTGAACTTCAAAAGTAAATAAAGGCTTGAGAACTATTTCTACTACAGTTTTAAATTATATTTACATATATCCTTTGTGAAAAATATTCCCCCATTTTAATATGCAATATGATTTTTAACTCTGGTCAATACCTATATAACCACCACCTCATTTCCAGATTTCCATTAACCCAATCATGCCCATTTTATGTCCGTTTCCATAAAATATAGCCTTAATCCATTTTAAATCTAGCTTGTGCTAATTTTGTTAACTCTCATTCCTGGGCCATACCTATGTTCCTTTTGTTAATATGTTGTTACATTTCCCAAAAGCCTTTACACTTCTACTTCTTCCTCAAGAGATATGGGCACCACAGTGCCACGTATATAGAAATTGGCTCCCATGTCTCCTTTCTAATTGTCATTACATAATCGCAATCACAACTCACAATAACCAAGGCCCATTCCCTCGACCATTGTGATTGTGATATGCGTGGAGCCCTCTTAGATCCAAAATACTATATACTATTTTTTAATACATTTCAGGTTTGGGTCTATGGTTAACACTCCTTATTGATTGTGATAAAATCCCACACGCAGATTGTGATATTGTAAGTTTCATCGCCTCACCGATTGCGATAAGTTCTTTCCTGTCAATTGTGATATTGAAATTAGGGATCACATGAGTCTTAAGTCCCTCCTCTTCCAGCCCCTCTCCGATTGTGCTGTGAGAAAGCCTTGATGAATGCGATATTTTATGTAATGGATTTAAAGGGCTTTCGAGTCCGTCTCTTTTCAAAGGCCATGTATTAATTAAATACCCCTCATCTTTGAATGACCGAGATTGACTCCACCCAGATAGATGGCTCCCAGTCCTTTTCGTCGCCCCCCCGTTATGTTTCCCTTTAGCAGCGGGGGGGTCCGATAAATAAGTTTCCCCGCCGGGCCCCACCACTACATGTCCCTCTCATATTATTTTGCACCCCCATCACTTACCACAAACCACTCACACCCCACTCCAAAAACCGCTTAGCCCTCACTTCTTTCCCGCCAATGGTCCCGCGCTTCCATTCCACCTCCACTCCCCTACTGCCACGTACCTCCTCCCACCTGATCTTGCTCCCGCTTACTGTTCCATTCTCCTGACCTCCATTCACGTAACTATTATAACTCACTATCATGATTATGTTCATTTCTTCTAGTCCCCAGTTGCCACTTGGCCGCTCCACGCGCATCCATTCATAATTTGGAAGAATCGACCCCCCTGGATTTCATCGTTAAAATGGATCACAATGAGATTTCCAAAAGAATCTCCCCCTTTGCTCTGGATATATTATGATTAAAAGTTATTTCCCCTAATTTCCCAATAGTCTATCAATGTAATTAAATTAATGTAAATATATCAAAAAACGATTAAACTAAAATAATAGTAGAAGCAGCAAAGGAAAAGAGACAATGAGGACCTTTCCACCATGTTTTAAGCAGCAAGCAACAAAAGGATAGAGGACAACATTGCACTTTCATCGCAACAGTCATCAAAACAAAATGCAGCGAAAAGTGGGACAACACAACACATCTGCTAGCAAGACAAACAACATTGCTCATTTAAAGGCCCAGAAATAGTGCCAAAACTCAGCCGAATGATATTATTAGCAGTTTAGTCAGGTTTTATAATTTTTGAAACAAAATCTTGAATTCTGTTTCAAGATATTTGCATAGATATTTATAATAAATCTTGATATTTTTCAAGATATTTTAGTTTAGGATTTGTATAAATACTTTTGTTTTTGAAGTATTAAGGGTTGATTTTTTCATTCCATAAAGCTATTTTACTATTTTCACTTGATGGCCAATCAGTAATAAAAAGGACATTCTTCACAAGATTCATGTGTTGGACTATTTGGTGAATTTCTTCTCTCACTGTCTATGTGTTTATTTCTTTGTTTCCACACTTACGTGTTCTTAAATCTAAATTATTTTACAGAAAGTTGATGAACATAATTTGTTGAAAAATACACTCCGATTTTGGCCGTGAATAATTAAATGTTTTCTTCTGAGATCATGCTAAATAATTCTTAACTACTCTTTAGCTTCAATTGAACTTATATCTTTTCTTCTATCACACTTCATTTAAATATAAAGGATCCAATTAGTTTAGCTACCTTGTCCTGTGAAACGCCTTTGAAAATCTGAGACAGATCCATGTTGAATTAGTAGACTCCGTAGCCTAATGGAAGTTTCAGGCATTTAATCCACGAAACCAATTTGAAAATCAAAAGCTAAACCTAATAGCTAGCCTAATATTATTTAGAAGAACATAGCTAAATCAAACAGAGAGATTCCTCTCTGGAGTTGGAAGGGCTAGATTCCCAACTCCCAAAGTAGTTTTGTGGTGACCTCTTTGTTTTCTTCCATAACCTCAAACAATTACAGAATACTAACAAGATACACTCTCAAGAAAGGATGAGGATGTGGAGGCATTGCTTTGTGCCATTTCTATTATACAACCTGAGTGGATAACTGAAGCAAGGGATAAATGGAAGGATGATGAAGAGGTGTTGTCACTCATTCAAAGTTGTAGCAAGATCCAGGTATATATGATACATTTAGCTAGAAAAATGATTCATTATGGTACATATATCACTTATATCTTTGTAACAATTCCCAACTCAAACAAAATATTCTTTTGGAATTGCACACCTCACCCTTAGGAGGGCACTCAGGATTTTTAAAAATTTACCATAGGGTCAAGAAGGATTTTTTTTGGGATGGCCTTAAATATGATATTAAGAAATTTGTGGAATTTTTTTTGGTTTGCCAACAAAACAAAGTTGAGACAGTTAAGACCCTGTGTCTGCAACAAACTTTATCCATTCCAAGTTAGCGTTGGGAAGAGGAATCAATGGATTTTATCACAGGTTTACCCAAGTCTAAAGGAAAGAGTTTCATCATGGTGGTAGTTGATAGACTTACCAAGTATGCCCACTTTTATGCATTATCTCATCCTTTTAAAGCCAACACAATTGCTACTGCATTTATGGAAACAATTCAAAAACTTCATGGAAATACAAAGACTATAGGAAGTGAAACCATTTTCATTGGAAATTCTTGGATGGAATTATTTTCTTGTGTTTGTGCTCAATTTTCTCATCACTCATCTTATCATCCTCAATCTGATGGGAAAACTGAGATAGTGAACAAATGTTCCAAAATATATCTTCATTTATTTGTATCTAACAAACAAACACAATGGGTAAAGTGGTTACCTCTAGCTGAAAGGTGGTATAACACTTCCTTCCACACTAAAACAAAAAAGACCCTATTTATAGAACTTTATGGATATCATTCACCATACATCACATCTTATTTTAAGAGAAAATTCTAATGTTCAAGCATTGGAAGATCAAATCGATCATCAACAACAAGTTCTCCAACTCTTAAATGATAACCTCACTCTGACATGGAATCAAATTAAACAATAGGCATATCAACATCACAGTGAAAGAAGTTTTGATGTGGGTGGCTGGGTATTTTTATGGCTACAAACATACAAACAAATGTCTCTCGAGCAAGCTAAGAAGGATAATAAATTATCACCCAAGTACTACGGTCCTTACAAGGTGTTGCAAAATATTGGTACTATGACATACAAATTGGAGTTGCCTGCATCTTTCTGAGTACACTGAGTATTCCAAGTTTCATGCTTAAAGAAGGTTATAGGTGACAAGCTTCTAGTTCAAACAATATTTCCAGAACTTGACAAAGAAGGAAAAATCATATGTGAGCCTGAAGCAGTCAAGGAAACAAGTACCTGACAACTACATAATTGATCAATTTCACAGTATCTCATTAAGTGGGAGACATTACCCACTGAAGATTCCACATGGGAGGATGATAATTTTATACAGAAGAATCCAAAACTACTCAAGCGTTGAGGACAACATTTGTTTGAAGGAAAGGGGCATGTTAGGTCCCTATAATACTAGTGTATCCCTCTTATTGTTATTATTGTACCCATGTAGCCCCCATATTGTTATTTTTGTGCGCCATAGAAGCCCACTATTGTTATTGTTGTGCCCTTACATTATCTTTTTTATGTAGACTCTGATTATATTGTGACCCCTTAGACTCTTATATATACAATGGAGGCCTTGTCATTTGTATCATCCAAGAATTGTTCATTTATGTAATGTAAAGGAGGTATCCCCCTCGAAGAGGATACTTTTTAAGTCGTTGATCTATCTATTTGTGAGCTGGTTGCATAAAACAAAACAAAACACATCTTTAATCAGATATTTTTTCACTACAGTTCATTGTAAGAGACCTCTACTTATCAATATAAATACTAAATTTTTGCCTAACCAAGATTATAGATTTTATCAATTCATATCATAGATTTGAACATAGATGGTGGCTTGAGGAGCTACATGGATGTAAACAAAATCAAAGCTTTGACTAGGAGTAAGATATTGCCATAAACTGTAAGAAGAACTCCAAAATTTAGACAGACCCTAAATAGGGCCATACAATCTTTGAATTAAGAGCTTGATGTTCTTGACTATTTGTTTGGACTTGTTTGTTACCAATGCCAAATATATGTAGTAAGTTTGACCCTAAGTACTCAAGGATGAGGTCATTCATTGTGATACAAGAATTGGAGCGTAATATTATGAAAATAGTGCATTTAGATAGTAAGCATGTGAACAAAAAGTTGTTGACAGTTTCCAAAGACTGGCCTTGTTCACTGGAAAAAATCTAGAATTAGTGGTCTTACTTGGTGCCAGTGGAGGAGAGGACTGTACTAGAGCAAAAGAAAGTTTGGGTTTGCTTACAAGAGAAGGAACAACAACTTCCCAAGTCAAAAGAACTGTTAGTTGCATGATATAAAACCAAATAATGCTTTCTTTTTTAGTTTTATTATCCAAAGTGTATTTTGATTTAGTCCTTATCTAAATGTTTTGATGCTTGAATTGTCCCAAAATCTGAATATTTGACTAGGAATTGGAAACCAAAAAGATAGAAGACTTGTCACAGAAAAAATATATAATCATTTGATGTTGGTAGTTGCTAGGATTGGAAAGCATGCTTTACGAGACATCGAATACATACCTGATATTGAGAAAAGGATAAAAACTCTGAGGGTTGCACAACTCCACCCAATTATTGAAGGTTCTTGTGAGAAACAATAAGATAATCAAAGTAAACTGTGAGGAGAAATGATGCACTTGTCACAAACTGGATGTTGTTCAATTTTTTCCAAAACAAGAGGCAACCTAGATTTTTCTGTACACTCCTATTTCCTTTCTGCGAGCACACACACACGAAAAACTTTGCATTTTCCTAATAGTTTTGTAGAAAACATTACTCTACCGACCTATTCCTTGAGGGATTGCAACAATTTAAATGAGAATTCAATCAAGTGAAAACCATTAAATCATACAGACAATATCACTGGCTCAGAGAAAAAAGTAGCATATCCTGAATTAGAAAGAAAGACAGTGACACTAGCTCAACGGAACCATTGATATCAAATATAAATACAAAGATTTCATAATCACCCACCTTGGAGGCCAAGACCTGAATTGAAGTATTTTTTTGTATATGGAAGGGAAGGTAGAAATAATTATGGTTCATGTTAGATTGCGACCTCTTTCCCAAAAATAAATTGAAGTAGGGACCCACAACACAGACCTTTCCCTGACTAAATTTGATTCTAATAATGAAGAGGCTTCATGGCCGACATTATGCATTTAAAGCAGCCTTCCCTGACACTGCAGAGCAAGAGGATGTCTACATAACTAAGTATGTTGGTTCACATTTTTCTTTGTTTCTCATGCTTGACATATTTGAATTTTAAAATGTAGCATAAATTTTTGGACATTTTGTATCTTTGGGATGAGAATATACAA
This sequence comes from Pinus taeda, assembly GCA_000404065.3. Classification (NCBI taxonomy): domain Eukaryota; kingdom Viridiplantae; phylum Streptophyta; class Pinopsida; order Pinales; family Pinaceae; genus Pinus; species Pinus taeda. Next base: position 56,747 of record APFE031473492.1, read on the forward strand.
CACAATAGAGCTTATTGAAGGTGTTCTGTAAGGGAGAAATGGATTTGTATTTTTCTATAGGGAAATGGGGGCAGGGAAAACACACACAATGTTAGGTATTGTTAACAATCAAGATTGTTATGGTTTTGGCTATAAAGGGTATGCTTGGAAATATTAGGCAACAAAGTCACAATGGAAAGCATGTTATGCAACTATATTATCTAGAAGTTTACAATGAATCTGTCAAGGACCTCATATCACTAGGTAGACCTTTTGTTTCGAGAGAGGATAAACATGTAGGCTCTATGAAGCCTTTTGTGACTAGTTGCATCTCTTTCGGAATAGTTGAAATCTTTTCTTGACCTGGATGATATAAACTTTATCCAGTATGTCTCAGGGGTATTGTGGCTATAGGGCTTACACATTATCAGGCATATTCTGCTGAAGAGGTATGGTTTCTCTTGAGAATCTGACTTGCTTAAATTTAGACAGATACATGCTAAAGAAGTTGATTCATGTTTATTTACTGTTATGCTAAAGAAGTTGATTCATGTCTATTTTCCAATAATTGGTGGTTGAAGGTGATGACCTTGCTTTGTCAAGGAAATCAGAGTACAACGACTCGTGTGGGAAAATTGTCTCTTGTAGTTTTGGCTGGTTTGGAGCGAGCTCTTACCACACACCAAAGAATAGTCAAATCTCTATAACGGGCCAACATAAACCACTTGTTGTTTAACTACTCATTTAGAGAGATTTAGAAGTATAGTCAATGAACAATGCTTGAGTGATAAGGGGATATGAGAACATTGTTTAGTACAATGTTGCTTTATTTTGTTAGCCTACTTTATCTTGAGAAGGCATGGATGCTTATCATCACTAACTTAATATACCTTGGTGAATTGAAGGTTCCATTAGGAGGGAATTTTCAGGTAGAAATGGTTGTGAATATCAGTCCTCGTAATCTTCCATACTCAGAGATACAAGATACTCTACATTGGGCAGATCGAGCAAAGAAAATGCGCAAAAAGATGGGAGATAACTAGCTTTTGTTCAAGCTGTGAATTAGTTTCTCTTGTGAGAAAATAAGGATTAGTAATGATGGGGAGTCTTTACTATTTTCCATGTGTAGGTTTGTGTTGCAAATGAAGAGTTTCAATTCCTTGAAGTGCAAAAGGAGAACCAACAATTAAGAATGCAACTTGCTCGTTTATAATAAAAGCTACATGCTATTCAAATCCAAGAAATAACTTGTGGTCCATCTCCATCTTTCCCATCTCCCATTCCCCCTTCAATTTATTCCTATCTAATATTACCCAAATGTCAGATAGGCATCAACAAATGAACCTTCAATGTTATACCATTGAACCACCTCATAGACATGAACCACCTCCTAGACATGAGTTGCTTACAAATGATCATGGGTTTCTTATCGTCAAAGAAACCATCTTGGAGCTTAGGAGGACCATCCAAAATTTGCAAGATGAGTTTGAGCATGTCAAGCAGAGCCTTTGATGAAGGAGAAACAACTCACAAACTCCCTTATGGCTCTCAGTCTCGATCACATCGTCTAACTTCAAAAGGATGACTTCATGCGCAAGCTTTTCCAACAGACACTTCTAGGAAACCAACCTGACCTTCATATGTGTCTTCAAGGACAAATGATTCAAAATAATGATTATTTCATAATAATTATGTTTTCCTCAACAAAACCACCTTCTGAGATAATGCAGAGAGGAAGATCTCCCAAACCAATAAGAAGCAAAACTGGTTCAGTCCCTGAGAATGTGTGCAATCAAATCCTAAGGTCTAATCAATTGATAAAGATGCGAAGAAGGTGCCAATGTTCATATTTAGATCAAAGGAGACGAACTCACAATTTTCCATTACCTACAACAATGATAAAGTGAACGTTTTTGGATATCACAAATGTCAACAACCCTGCAGCCACACTAAATAGGGATATGAGGATCTACACAAATGACACTCCCTCTATGCATAATTACATGACAAATGCATAAACCCCACAACCCTTGACCCATTGCAGAATACAATTTTTTTCAAGAATCCCAAAGAAACTACACTCTCATATAGAATCCCATTTGCCCATGCAAAAAGAGCATAAATACAAAGAAAAATAAAGGAGCCAAAACATAAAAGCCATAATCAACAAGCACTTTCCTTGACACTTAAGGGATCATAAGTGACATCGACTTGGTTCTGAAGGGGTGTGACAAAAGTGGGTTAGTGATACAGAATCACTGTAAATCCAAACAAATTACACAAAGCTTTCTCCACAAAATTTGAACAAGTTGCACACGTAGCGTCCCGATTTGACTAGATTTAGTTAAAATGGGGTCTGTGCACCAATTGTAGTAACTATGGATGATATCTCCAACGTCGTTATTAGTTCCTATCAGGGTCATTATCGGTTCCAAAACAACTAAGAAGACATTTCTCTAATTGTTAGTTTTGTATTAATTATTGATCTGATGGTCTTAGATACTTCAATTGTCTAACATTATGTTAGATGGAATAGACCAGTACACAGTCGCAACTGAGGGATTTGTTCTCAAAGGGAAATGCCTTAGGACGTAATAATTTTTTTTAATATATAATAATGTGTTTATTTATTAATTTTGTATAATTTATGTGAAATTAGTTTGCTCATGTTTAGAAAATATGTCTTATTATTGTCAAAGATTATAGATAAAACACAGTGTTCATGAATTTTCTTATCATCACAAAAATTGTTTAATGTTCTTAATAAATGTTTATAAAATATGATGGTAAATTAAATATAACTGTAATTAAAATAAATCATAGTATTATTTTTTTGTAAATTTTTATTTTTAGTGATGTCACTTGAATTTATGAAAAGAAAAAATTACAAAATAATTAAAACAAGAAAAACTATATATTCACCTAATGTTGATAACATGATTTTTATCAGGAGAATAATCAAAATATTCCATACTAAAATAACTCTAGGAGAGGCGGGATTATTCATTTTCAATAATCTATTTCAATAGTTATATGAAAGAATGAAAAAAAAACATATAAAGTTTTCCAATACTTTTTGGGATCTATTATTCTCTCTCATTTTGTTACTTTGCTTCTCCTACCCAAGCTCTACAAATAACAGTCATACAAGAATTAGAAGTACATGGAAAAAAATGGGAATGGTGAGAATGAGTGACCTACCAATGCATGCTAATGATATGTCCTCAATAGACTATTTCTATTAACAAATGCCAATAAATGCCAATAAAGAGATTGCAAAAAGGTTAAATTTATCTTTACATTTTCAAATTCTACATTACCTGCATTCTCAATTGAATATCCATGACTAACCAAACTCACTTATGACTTAAATTTTGGTTGTGAAAGTTGGCTATCAAAATGCTCAAGACTTGGATTCAAAACAATATCCACTTTGTTTATTTTCCTCAGTGAATAAAGACATGTTTATGGACATTAATCCAATCATCAATTTTACTTTATGAGTGTTGAGGTTTGAGCTATGTCAAAGTCTTAAAGTATTTGATTTCATTTCTAGTATATGATTTTGGAATTGTGGGTATGTTTAACTCTATCATATCAATATTGGGTAATTAGAACTTGCTATAGGAAATTCTTAATTTCTGTGATAATTGATATTGGACCAAGGAGGGAGGGATCATGATCAACATTGTAGAAATGTTGTTTCTTATATGAAATTGGCCTAAGACTATAGCATAATTATTGTTTTAGAAAGCAGTAATTAGTTTTTTTTACTTGTGAATGATTATAGTTAAGTTTGAGAATGCTTTTTTTAATCCTTTTATTATTATTGTTATAAAGTGGATGTTATTTAGTACAAGGAACTAATAGTTGTAATTACAACAATATCCATTTAAGTTATACTTAGTGAATTTTGTGTTTTGAAAGAAACATATCTTGCACTCAAGGGCCATTTAAATCTTGCTTGTTTTTACTAAAGGACGAGAATATCAATCTATTTTTAATGAGAGTATTATTTTTTATAATTTCTTAGGTCTAGATTATAAGATCCTTGTTATATCTTATATTGATATGTTGACATTTCACTTAAGAGTTTATGAGTTTATTGTCACATTTTCCACACTTTTATTTTGCGTCTTATTTTTAAATAGGGAAGGTTTTATGGTATATGTGTTATAACATTTTTGTTACACTTTGGTTACATATTCAATGTATGAATCACCATCCTTGAGGTGATAATATTTCCAACATTTTGATTATGATATAATTCCTTATATATATGGGGCCTATATTTTGTTTGTAAAAGAGAGATGAGTCTATGGGTTTTGACCTTTAAAGTGTTGGAGGCCAACCACTATCCATAAAAGAATAAATCAAATTTTCAAAACAAGCAAACCAGAAGTGCCAAATAACTAATGTTATGTATAAACCATTAATTGTATTATTAAAGGATTTGTTCCCCTAATTATTAGTTTCCCAAATTGAAATTATGATTAATGGTGATTCCAAACTTGTAAACTTCATTGTAACACATTTTGGTTCAAAACCATTGGGTTAAACACTCATGTTAATGTTTTTATATCAATCATATGAACTAAGGAAAAATGTAGACATTAAGGTTTAGCTATTGATGATTTAGGAGAATTCCCATAACCGATCCAAATTGATGGTCTCAAATGTTGAAAAAAAGGCTTCTAGGTTGAAGAGCTCATCAAGAAATTTCCAATGAAATTTGAATGGGCTCAAACAGACATCGTATGAAAAAGTTATGGACTTCAAATGTTGAAGGAAAAATAGGGGTGGCACACCCGAAGGATGACACATGGCACACTATTATCTGGGAATAGTGTCCACTCAGATGCTGCTATTCCCACTAAGATGGGTGGCTATCTTAGAAACAAACAATCAAATTCTACTATTGTTTCCTTTTATGAAAATAGACGAGTGGAGAACCAAGAAGACCAACCTGAGTCTTGCGCTTGATTTCCTCTCCTTCTTGATAGAGCTTCACTACTTCTTCTTTGTAGAATTGAGGCTTCTGTGATCCATCATATTTGTAAAAAGAGCTTCGGCATAAATCACATAGAAAGATTATTGTCAACGCGTTTCGAACCAACCAGTGTGGTTCATCGTCAGGACAAGTTGAAGAGACAGATCAGGCTTTCGCAATTTAAATAGGCAGAGCAGAGACTCTAACGACTACATAACAGCTATATTCGATTCTGGGACCAAGGCCATAAATAAATTTAATCTTATTTATTATATTATTATTTTAATTCTAGAGATGAGAGAAATTAGGTAAGATTAATAAATTAGCGAATGTTATCCCAATAAA
>APFE031473496.1:0-11941 GCA_000404065.3 Pinus taeda
ATATATATCATAAAACATCTTGAGTGTACATAAGTGTGTCCAAAATAATATACAAAATGGGGACTCAAATGCCCATAATCATGTCCAGTACATCTAATGCCCCAGCTCGGAATGGGCGGATAAGTAGGCAACTATTGCATTGGCCACATGCCTAAGAGTGTGAACCCAGTCTCGTGGCATGCCAACCACATGACACTGCATATCTATAGGGAGATCCTCTATAACCGCCATTGGTACTCAGTGAGTTAGTCTCACCAAGTGCCACTGAACTATGTGTAGAACTCGCTCTGTATCTGAAACTTCCTCTTCGGCTCCTGAGCCGCAATGTCCATGCCATGGGAACCCATCTGGTCGCACCAGCCCAATATCTAGAACATTATCATCATATTAGTCATTTGAATCCTATCAAAAATATTTTTTCAAAATTCATTATTATATTTGAAAAATTACAAAAAATTATAAAAAATCAAAAACACTTACCTATGTCACCCCATGCTGCGGTCTGTGGTAATACTAGATCAGGATCTCCTCGGAAGTCCAACCCAGCATAAGGGTAGTCATCTACAGTGATGATCTGCTGCTCCCACAAGGAGAAGTCATTGTCAAATGCAGTCAGTGGGACGTCCCCACCTCCTATACATTTCATTAAGTCAGCCCACCTGCCCATTCGTGGATCTCGTGGGGTGCTGATTGAAACTAGTACTCTAGGACGAAGTGCAGGGACCCTCTCAAAGAAGAAAGAGCACAAAATGGTTCCATACCGAAGTTTTTAGTTTGACCTTTCTTGATTGAAGGAAGCTGGCTTTTCAGGCTGGCCAGAAGAGGAGTACACCAGTCAAATACGGCGGTGAGACAATCTACCGCCAAGCTCATGGCTAGCCGTGATGCCTGGTGCAAAGAAGTTTATCCGTTCACTCTAGCTATAGTGAACAGGATTATCCTCAGCGATAAACTCTCCACATGTTTGATTGGAATTTGACTTCCAATCTTTTCTGGATGTCCCAGGCAATAGATATGTATGTAGTCCTCAATTGAGAGACTGCCTCGTGACCTGCCCCTAGAATGTACTATCTCTCCCCTCCGGGAAAGGCCCGTGATGAAATAAATGTCTTCAACTTCTATTTTGAGTGGCATCTGGTCAATCATAAACGAATCATCCTCGATGATCCAGTAATGAATGAGCATTTTGAGCAGGCAAGTGTTTGCTTTCATATTTGGCGTTTTAAAGAACTTTAGCAAACCGCATCCACGTAAGGCATCCAAAGCATTAGGATCATTCATAACCTCATCATCCACTGAGGTATGCTCTCTTTCTCACCAAGTGACTGGCATCCTGAAGAAAAAATGAATTTAGATCGTTAGTTTTTTTGTTTGAAATTTTCGCGGCGTATACGTGGGTCCATTTTACGCACAGTCGCATGTAGGGTCTGCATATACGTGGGTTTCATATATCCAACCCGCGTATATGCCGCGACAAAATTTTTGACAAAAATTCAACGTTAAAACTTAATTTAAAAATTCTAAAACTAGTCACAATTGAATGCAAGACAAGTTTAAGGGTTACCTGGTGATTTTGGAAGGATCTGAACGGTTGAATTTGGCGTATGGAAAAGTTTGCTCCTTTTTCTCCACTCCTTTGCTCTCAAAATCAAATGGTGAAAATGATGAGTCCAAAAACTATTTTATAGGCTTTGAAAATGTAAAATTTTTTCAAAACTTGATTTTGTTTGGTCTCATGTAACTTTTAACTTGGGAGCTTGGAATGTCAAGAATGGTTTGATTTTCAGGACATTTTGGACGCTTTTTCGACAGTTTCGAGACGGTTCCATGACTGCTGACCTGTCATGGCAGGTATCGTTTTCTCACTGGCATATAGGTTAGGGAATCCCTTTTTCCGTTGCATTATGCATACTAGCCTCCATTTGTCGATACATTTGACATAGGGTCGATCCCATCGTGTTATGGTTCGTAAACCACCTTCACTCACCGATTTTTTAAATCATGACACGATGGTAGAGCCATCCTTTTCATGGGCATCATAGTTAGCACCTCACTGACATTTGTTGCCCATGCTACTTCGATCTGAGTAGGCTCAGGAGTTCTCTGTAGTCCCACCATGACTTATGCGATGAAGACTCATTCCTCTTTGCTTCTTCGCTTTGTTCTGGCCTTATACCCTAGAGGCTCCTTTATGTTGAGTTGTACTACTGCATTGCATTTTGACCATTTGCACCTTTTTGCCTTGAGCCGACTTCACTTGGACTCGTGTTTAAGCCAACTTTTGACCATGACGATTGCGAAATCAAACTTGCATGCCCTTGACTTCTACAACTTGACACATCTAGACCCGTGGAAGGAACACACCTTTGAGTGTCTTTGACTAGTTTTCACCTCCCTGCATTGAGCATAGGATTGTTCCAATCCCAGGAACTAGATCATCTGTTTCACCAACACTCGTTCTTTCCACTGTATTATAACATTCTTTTATTCTTTTTCCAGCTTAAAGAAAAAGACAAAAAAATTATATATTCTAAAAAAGAGTGGGAACGGGACAATATTTCCACTTATTGTTGGCAGCTAGAGTTAGTCATGTTGCCCTTGAACAAAGCACTCAAAACAAAGTCTCCTCCATTTGGGCGGGATTTAGTTTGACTTAGGTATGCCTTAACCTTGTTATTTAAGTCAATTCTCCCCTGATTGGTAATCTCTTCCAATCATATGGAGGGTTCATTCGTGCCTCCTGTACGACGAACTTATACAGAGTCATCATATGCTACCACATAGTCACATTGAGTCGTGCTTTTGTTCAAGGGAAGTTAGCCTGAGTCAACCTCTCTGCAGTGTCTCTTGACTCATTTTTCAGTCGGCCATCCCTGGTTTTCAGTATCTTGTCTATCATCACATCAGCTATATTGGTCCTTTACTTGTGCCGGTTTGAGAAGGTCCCCATTGACTTCTTGCTGGCGAGTCTTGTCCTTATCGATGATGACATCTTGCTCTAAGGACAAGCCTAGAGCTGCACCCTGGCCCCATTTTCATTATTGATAGGTCACCTTGTGCTCAACATCGATTAATATTATGGGTCTTCGACTGAGTGGTTTCCCTTATGTTCGACATCAGCTTACATTATCACACATTGGGATTCGTGCAGTACCTTTGTTTCCATTTGACCCTATTGGTGGATACCTCGCCTTTGTATAAGCTTTCATTATTGGTTGGTTCAGAGGGTTTCTGTCGTGCGCTATCCACATCTTGTGTACACTGGAAACGTGTTTTGGTCGGGTTACTACATCTTTTTTCGTCCGATTCCCTCCAAAATATTGGCCTATGGGTTACACTCTTGCTAGATTGATGAAGGATTCCTTAATGCCTTCCTTCTAGTGGATCTTTCCCTATCGACTACGACTCATTACTGTGGGGCAAAGATCTAGAGTCCATTTGGCAGTACCTTGGGGTTTGCAGTCATTAGTGGTAGATCCTTCACTATTGACAGTGGAAAACCATCATTGTCTCCTGATTGATAGATTCTTACAGGTGTTCGACTTCAACTCATCTATTCACACTTGTTAGATTGTACTGGGTACCTTGACGCTCATTAGCATTATCGATAAGTAGTCTCGCATTTGTTAACAATATACATCAATGACCGGTAATCAAACGATTTCTCACATGGTCGACTTCAGATCATTTATTCCCATGGTGTAGAAATGTACCATAGCGGTCGGTGAAGACCTCAGGTTGCATCGACATTCATTAGTTCACTTGATAGTTTCTCTTGTTCCTGTTAGTTGATACCACTCCACCTTATATGTTGCAGTCATTCACAACGACATTCTAAATGCTGGCACTTGAGTTTGCAGTGTAGTACCATCTTACTCCATCATGTTCATTTGGTACTTCTTGAGATTAGTCTTTGATATCAGTGATCTGCTTCATCCTTCAGCATCATTCACTTTCTCATATGTGATATTTAGACATGTACTTGTTTGATCATGATCAGATGATCCATTATGTACTTTCCAGTGTTTATACTTGTATACTTAGTGGATCCGCTTGTACTTGATATGTGGACATGCTTTACTTTCTCTGAGCATGGGTATGCTCGCCTCATATAGTGTTTCTTTCTGATCTCCTTTTGTGGCTTGGCAGGCTAAACTCTGGTGAAGTCCTTCTCAGTTTTTGACAGATTTCCTTTCCATGTACTTGCTTAATACATTTTGGCCATCATGTACCCCTTCTGACCTCATATATTAGGGGGCATCTGTTATAGCTCCAAATCTTACTCTTCATGTTTGTAATGCTGCACTCATGGCCTAGGGAAACCCCTCCTTCCAGACCTGGTCCCCATATTTAATAAACAATGTTTTACTCCCTATGCGTGAGATTGCCTTGAGCTAAACGTGTGTGTATGTGGGTCTGTGTATACTCAACCCGTGTATATGTCTTAAAACACTTAAAAAAATTAAATCTCCTTAATTTCAAGCGGAGATCACAGGTTTTACCTGTTGATTACCTATTAGTGCCCGTGGCCCATCTGTTCCGAACGAATTCCCAACTAAAAATCTACTTTGGGAGAAGTATAAAAGGCTATAAGGGGAAGGCCTAAAGGAGGAGAAGAGAGAGAGAAAGATCACTCTGTTGAGATTATCCCTGACCAGGTCTGAAGATCCTTGTGCTTCCAGCACTTCCCCCATTACAAGAAACCCTTGTTTCTTTGTGTTATGATGTCTTTCTACTACTTGAGATATCTTGGAGTAAGTCATGGAAGGAGTTTGTTGAAGGCTTGAGACTGGACGAATCTGGAGGACGATTCCACTTGGAGCCTGCGAAAGGAAGACTTAGGTGAAATCATTCCTTTCTATACTTTAGTTATCTATAATAAAAGAAACACTTGTCTTGTTCTTGATATAAATCTTCTTCATGTTTATGATATCAATGTTATGATTCACATATGAATGGTTGTTTTAATTGTATAACTAACTACCTTTTAGTATGCTATGAAGATGATTTCTTTATGATGCTTGGTCAATATGCCGCTGTACTTTCTGGAATTGATCGTTTTGCAGGTTGAAGGACTAAAAGGAACTCCAAGAGGGTTTGGACCCTAGCTGGATCTTCCCAAACGAAGGACCCCCAAGTGCACTCCTCTTCGCGTAGTTTGTTTATATTAGCATCATGGTTGTGTGGAATGTGTGTTTTTCTTTGTAGATAACCTCTGATCTGCTAGGGTATCAACCCAAGACCTTAGGGGAATTCATCCCTTAACAATCATGTATCAGATTAGAAAAAATTCCTAGTACTGCTCTTTGAAATGTTGCAGGTGCATTGCATAATCCAAAATGAAGTACTTGGTAGGCATAAGTTCCCCATGGGCAGGTGAATGTGGCTTTATATTGATCTTCAGGTGCTACCTGAATCTGATTGTAACCACTAAAACCATCCAAGAATGAGAAGTACTTCTTACTTGCTAATGTATCTAACACTTGATCTATAAAGGGCAAAGGAAAACGATCTTTCAGGGTAGTTTTATTCAATTCTCGATAATCAATACATACCCTCCATTTACCATTATTTTTAGGCACAATCACTAGAGGAGAAACCCACTCGCTATCTGAAATTGGGTAGATAAAACTACATTCAGCAATTTTTGCAACTCTTCTTTCAAAATTTCCCTAAGATTTGGATTCATCCTTCTTTGAGGTTGTCTAATAGGTTTACAATTTTCCTCAATGTAAATGTGATGTGTACAAGACTTAGGACTAATTCCTTTCATGTCAGTGTATTCCCATGCATATGCAGAAGAATGTTGTAAAGTTTTGATTAGCTTTTCCTGTTGTGATTTTTCCAAGTTATTGTTTATGTTCAATGTTTTCCCTGTAAAGATTTCAACTATAGAGATACCAAATTCTTCCATAGAATAAAGAGACATCTGCCTAGATGACAAATATTCAATATTAGATTTTTCTTGAAACTGATCATGTTCATATTTTGGAGATGATTCAAAATTTTCCATTATGTTCAAGATTTTATTATCTTCACTAATGGTTGAAATAGTAAAGAGAGGTTGAATATCATTTTCATCATCAATCCATTATTTGTCATCTATCTCTGTGATTGTTCTTGCTGGAGAATATAAAGTGAATTTCTTAGTGGAATTACCATTAGAGATATACATATCACCAGATCTACAGCTAATGAAAGCATCAACTGTAGCCAACCAAGGTATTCCTAATATAAGTGGATGTCCTCCTAGATTGCTCTTTGGGGTTAGGATCATAAAATCAACAGGGTACTCCAAAGAGTCTAAGGACACTGAAATATCTTCTAACACACCATTTGGTTTAATTACAGAATATCTTCTAACACACCATCTGGTTTAATTACAGATCTATCTGCCAATTGCAGTCTTGTAGGTGTATAAAGAAGATTGGGAAGTTTGAGTTGTTCCATGGTTTGTTTGCTCATGATGTTTATTGTTGCTCCTAAGTCAATCAATGTATTTGGGATTTCAACTCCATTGATATGTGTTTTTACAACTGGACTTCCTGGATCTACATATTTTTGTATAGGGATTTTTCCCATCGTTATGTCTACTATTTTTCCTACTAGGTGAATTCTTTTTACTTCCTTTGTTTTTCTTCCTGGTTTCTTCATGCTCAACTCTTTTATTGTTTTAGCTAGAATTGGAATCTTCTTAATGGCTTGCAACAAAGGGATTTTGATACATACATTTTTCAATTCATCTAGAAAATCATAATTAGGCAACATAATATGCTTTTATACCCCTCTATCCACTTGTAATCTTTTTGGAAAAGGAGGTGTAGAAGTAGATACTGGTTGTTGCTCTATGATAGGAGTTTAGTTTATTGGTTCTTTCTGTTTTTCATTTTCAGTGTTCTAGTTTTGAGGAGATGTTCCTTCAAAACTTTTATTTTGCTGTAGAGAATCTTCCTCAGAATTGTCTTGTTCTTGAATAACCACAACAGGTTTTTTTCTTTTCTAATATCCTAGCAGATCTCAATTGGGTATCATTGAGATCTAATGGAGTGATCATGTAAATTGGAAATTTTCTATCCTTCCACCATATAGGTATTATGAGGATTTTTATTGTTGGGGTTAGGTAATGGTTGGGCAGGTAACTAATTTGGTCTTTGTGGAAATGGAAGTGAAAGTTGAGGGTTTTGGTTTTGAAGTTGGGGTTATTGATTTTGTTGAGGAATTCGTTGGGGAGGATAGGTTGGATATGATGGAGGATATTGATAGTATGGAGAGAATATTCCATAAGGATTATGCATTCCTCGAGCCCAAGGTTGAGTTTTAGATTGAGATTGAGGCCAAGGTTGTTGCCAAGAATTCCAATTTGGAGGGGGCTGCATATATGTTTGGTTGTTAAAACCCTAATTTTGCTGCCCTTGCCAAGGTCTTTTAGAGACAAATCCAAGAGACTCTATTGGATTTGAAAATGTTTATTCTTGAAAAACAATGTTAAGACTAGGGATTGAAGGACAACTTTTGGTCTCATGGTTTTCTGAACAAATCACACAAGTCTCTATGAATTTGCATATAAAGCACATTCTCTTAAAGCGTGCTTCTTTTTGCATTTGGGATAGAAAATAGCTAGAGCATCAGTCTCAATTTTCTACTTGTTTTGTAACTTAAGGGTGTCTATCTGTTCACTAAGGCTCCCTAGAATATCTGTTTTAAACTCATCAAGCATTTTTCCAATCTCTGCCCTACTCATTGATCCAGTTGTAGATTTATTCACCCTAACAAGAGAAGGATCTCTTGAACCTTTTCCAGTTTTGGATTTTCCTCTTAAGAGATGAACACATAATTCTCCTATGTCACTTAATGGGAGTTGAGAGATATCTCCCTTCCCCGTCATGTTAAGGATATCTATCCACTCATCTCTATTGTATTTTAATAAAAGAGCTTTTAAAGTGTCTTAATCTAAGTTATCCATTTTTTTCTCTTTTTAAGTTATAGTTGAATCTCTCAATTAAATCATCTAAATTTTCATCCTCTCTTTGCATCATTTTGAACACTTCATCCTTGTGATTGATAGGCATGCAATAATCCAAACACCTGTCCAAAAACACTTTCTTCATGTCATTCCATGTTCTAATGGATTGAGTGACCAACCCCATGAACCATTTTAAACCAGCTCCTTTCAACGTTGAAGGGAACAATTTGAGTTTTTGAGAGTCTTTCAAAGAATCATAAGTTCTACACAAGACTTCAAATTCAAATAAGAAGGTTTCAGGGTCTTCACTTTTTAATCCATGAAAGTTTGGGAGGACATAAGGTGAGATATTTTTCATTGTGGCATTTGTTTCTTCATCAACTATAGGGAATTCAAAAGAATTATCAACTTCCCTATTTCCTCTACCTCTTCCATTATTTCCTCTTCCTTCTCCATTATTTCCTCTTCCTCTTCCTCTACCTTCTCCTCCTCCAAACAGTGAGAATTCTCCATCCTCTCCTTCTTCTGCCATTATAGTTTCTTCAAAGTCAATATAAGATTCAACCTGCAAGGTTAATTGCTCTTCCTATGGTTCCTGTATTAATGGTATGTGGAAGAGAGGTTCTACTTCTTCTTCTCACTAGGTATTCTTAATTCTTCAACTAAAATATGTTCCCCTGTGGAGATGAAAAAGGCTACTGCTTCTGTTGGAGATCCAAGATTTTCCTCCTCTAGGACTGCCTCAGTAGATGAAGTAGGAGATCCTCTAGATTGAATTTCTGACCTTATAACTTCAAGAGGTCTATGGCTAGGAATATGAGCTTGAGATGGAGGTGTATCTCTTCTTACTCTTGGTGGAGTAGGTGGTGTTGTAGGAATTGAACTCCTGCCTCTAGCTATAAATCTACCCCTAGAGTCTCTTTCTCCATGCATATCATTTTTTTTGAATGTAAGAGATAAGGTTACCTAATTACACTTCCTCGGAAATGGTGCCAAAATGTTTAGTCACTTTAGTGTCCTAAATTTCTTGCATGAATTATCAACCGATGTTTGTAGATTGATGAAGTGTGATGCACTATATGTGCTTAGTTAACTTTTCTCTTACTTCGTTGTTTTGTATTTTTATGTTTCTTTTGGTGGTTTCTGTTCTTTGATGTCTAAGAATATACAATCTATGAGAGATTTACATGGATATAATAAGTTTTTAAAGGAAGGATAGGTTCCTAAGTTAGCCTAATATCCTAAAAATGGACCAAGAATCATTTTTAACTAGTTAGGACCTAATAAGAGAAACAAAGCATCTACCTTATCTACCATTTAGTCCTAATCCATGGATCTAATTCTTACAACCAAAAGTTATACTAATGCATAAGGTAATTCAATAATTGCACTCATTTAACCATTCAACCATTCAATTTTGGAACATGATAGAATCAATCTCCTTGAAATGATTTTTTGGAATGTCAAGTGATGCAACTAAGTAATGACCCGAAAACAAAAAAGAAAAGATGACAGATTGTAAAACTAACAATATGCTGAGTAAGCTTCAATCACTACATGAATTAGATATTCAACCAATTAAGCTAGAATTATCATTATTTTGAAAAGGTTTTTAGAACATCTATTAATACAGCCAATTGACAATTCTATGCTAAGAAAATGAGTAATCAAAATAGTAAGAAGCTAAGCAACCGTGTATTCTCATTTCTCCATTTTTCATTCAATCATTTCTCATACAATATCTCAAAAGAATAAGACTTGCACAGTGGTGATTTTTATCCTTACACTATTGGTTACAAACTGAAATGAAACAAAACTAGAGAAAATGGATTTGCAGAAAACAAAGTAGTAGAAATTAAAATGAAAACAACAAGTGAAAAACCTCCTTTAGTGCAGAGGCCCTCTGCAACTGATGTGGTTGGATGATAGCTAATTAAAGATGCACTTTTAAACCACCATTGACAAAACAAAGTTTGTATTATCAACAAAATGAAGTCTGAACAAAGTTTATAACAAAAAGTCTGTAATCCCTTCTAGCTTCTAACTACTTCTCGTTCTCATTTAACTGATATTTATAGAAAAACAACATAACTGTCTAAGAGAAAATCTTGTTATAGGTGGCTTGATCTGAATCTACCGTGACTATTTATAGAAAGACATGCTACAAATGGCTTAATTCGAATTGTAATGAGATTGTTAAACTTATGAACAGCTATAGGTGGCCTGATTTGCATTAACTCCTCAACTTCTAATCAGCTACAAGAGGCTTAATCTGCATTAACTCCTCAATAGAACTGTTAGACTCTTGATTAACTACAAAATATCAAGGGTCCTACTGCTACTAGATAACACATTTGACTCCATCCTTGACCATGACTTCAGGCATGCTTTTTTGTCGATCTGGACTGAGTGAGTAGGATAGAATCCATGTAGAGATGATTCTGGAGATGCCCATGTGGCCGAGTTCTTCATTTGACACATATAACCTGCCAAACCATGAGAGTATATACAGAACCCACAGTTAGCTGCAGAATAGACTGCATTCTGCAGCTAATTTGCAAAAATATATTAAAATAGCAAGAACATGAAAATATAATATGGTGATCATTTTAATGCTTTCCTAAGACAAAATCTAGCATTTATCATTGATTGGATCTGTAGTCTTGTGAGAGATCAAGAGAGAAAGGTGAGAACAAATGTCAAGGGGAAGGTAATTTTGAGGTTCAACAGAAGGTACACATTCATTCTCCTTGTTCAATTATCTCCCATATAGTAAATGTATGTGCTTTTTCCCTATATTGTAATATTGGTCAATAGGTATCAATCAAGCCAGTGGCGTCCCCTCACCTTCTCTTGTCCTCCCTGGATCCCTTCACTCTGAATATTCCTCTACTTTTCATGTATGCTCAAATATTCTTCTCCATGCAGACACAAGTCACAAGCCTCTTGACATGGCTATATCCCCCCCATCCTCTCTTTCCTTTCTTGGGATCTCCCCTCTGTCTCGGGCCTTGTGCCTTTACCCACTTGTGATTACTGACCACTCCTCCCCTGCGTCCTCTCCCTCTTTAGAATGATCTAAGGAATCGAGATCTAAGGCTATGGTGTACAATCTTTGTTCGTGGTTGGTTCTACCTTATAATGAAAACATCTCTTGGGGTCTTAGGAAGCTGACCCTTCCTTTAACAACAGAAAAAGGTAGGGGTATGAAATCCATCTTACTAAGGTGAAACAAAAATCTCGTGAAGACTTAGTTGTGGGTAGACAAATTTCTATTCATGGGGCCCTTAGAGCATTATCATCCCATGGAGGGGTTTCCAAATGAAACTCCTCTTCCTTAATTGCAGGGGTTTAGCATGTCCCCATAAAAAGCGTGCTCTTGGTAGGTTGGTTGAAGCTTATTTTTTGGACGTGATATTCCTTAAATAAAGTTTGGGAGATGTTGAAGTCATTATCAACTATTTAGAAGCTCTACTAAAGGGTTGGAGATTCCTAGCTTTGGATTCTAGTGGAAGATCTAGTAGCATAATAGTGGAATAGAAAGTTGAGAATATCCAATCCTCAAACTCCTGAAGTATATACTCTTGTTTGGCCATTGAGGTTTTTCAGAGGATCTCAACTCTCCTTTCACTCTATTAAATTTATATGGCCCTTCTCTCAATCATAAGGAGTTCTACGATATAATTTTTTACAAATATCTTATCCATTGTCAAAACCTTATTTTCGAAGGTGACATGAAATTCTCCCTCGGCACATCTGAATCCTAGGGCCCCAGGGCTAGACGGGATACCCTTTTTATAGATGAGGAATGACTTGTTATAGAGTTTTGTGAATCCAACGTTTTGGACTACCAAGTGAGTCCATCATTAGGGGATGCGTCAATAGATATTCACCAGATTTTAATGATTTATCCAAGAGCTCTATTTAGGGTATATATAGGTTTTTAAAGAAAAGATATATGAAATTTGGTTGGCCATT
>APFE031473501.1:0-18870 GCA_000404065.3 Pinus taeda
AATTTCTTCTGCTCAACCCACTTACATATAAATTTGCAGAATCTTTTTTTCTGCACATTCATTCTGCTTCTGCTTTTGCTCTACTGTCTGAAGTTGCAAAAGCCATGGACATTTTGACTGGAGCAGCATCCGGAGCAGCATCCGGAGTAGCATCCGGAGTAATTGCTCCACTCCTCCGGCTCATAGATGACGTTCTTCGCAGAGATGAAAACACTCGACTTCTGCAAGATCAGCTCAACCGTATGAAGTCACTCTTACAAGACATTAACAGTCAGATTCAACATGAGCAAAGAAGCCCCCCGGACACGCTACAAAATTGGTTGCAAAGGCTTGACCATTCACTGGAAGATGCCAAAGGCGTCATAGATCGCGCCCAACAACATAGATGGTGTTTAGATTGCATTTTCTGCAAGCCCAGACTCGCTACGCAAATTAGAGAATGGAATACGAATTTCGATCAACTCTTCAGCAATCTTGAAAGAGACATTTCAATCTTTCGTCATGCCCAACAGACGGTATCGTCGGCACCACTGCAAGCAGAGGCATTGCTTCAGACAGTACCAGAGTCCGGATTTGTCGGATGCGGGATTAAAGATGGCGAGATGCAGCTGCGGAGATGGCTCGACAACGAAGATCCGCAATTTCGCATAATGGGCATTTACGGCATGGGCGGCATCGGCAAAACAGCGCTTCTGAAAACAATCTACAATGCATACAAGACAGGTGAGTTGTTCGAAGCCGTAATTTGGACAACTGTTTCTCAAATTTATAACATTGCAGACCTGCAGAGTAGCATTGCAGAGGAAATCAATTTAAATCTAGGGAGCACTCCTTCTAATGCTGAGAGCAGTTCTGCCGCTGATATGAGAAAGAGGAAACTCTATGCATGTCTGAGGCAAAAGAAATTTCTTCTAGTATTAGATGACATCTGGAGGGAACTTCAACTGGATGAAGAATTGGGCATCCCAGTGGGCAATGATAGAGGTAGCAGAGTGCTAATCTCTTCGCGCAGCTTTGATGTCATCAGAAGAATGGGGGCAGATGACTTCTCCATAGAAGTGCAACCGCTATCCAGGGATGAAGGGTGGCAATTGTTCTGCAGAGGAGCTTTCAAACCAGGCAGTGCTCTGACAAAGGATATAGAGGATGTGGCTACACAAATTGCTGGAGAGTGTAACGGTCTGCCATTGGCCATAAATGTTGTAGCGGCAGCCATGAAAGGTAAGACTAGTGTAAATGAGTGGTATCTTGCTCTCCATCAGATGAAAAATATGGATCCCGGTTTTCTAGAATACAGCGGCGTTGGTCAAGGTCTTTATTCGCCGCTGAAATGGAGCTACGATTGTTTGCCTGACTCCGTCTTGAAGAATTGCTTTTTATATTGTGCTACCTTTCCCGAAGATTGGCATATTGATGTGAGTGCACTTGTGGAAAGGTGGATAGGGGAGGGATTGGTCAAGAGCAGAGAGACCAGCTATTTAATGGACGTGGGACTCAGGTATGTAGAGTTATTAGTAGAACGCTGCTTGTTTCAGAGTGCTTATAATGATTCTGGGTACATGAGGATACAGGTTCACGATGTTGTACATGACCTGGCAATGTATGTTGGGGAGAAGGAAGAACAATGTTTGTTCAGGACACGTCAAAACCTCCAAAAGTTTCCGGGCGCTGAAAAAGGGATCAACAATTGCAAAAGAATAGCAATTGGGCATAATAATATTTCTGTTTTGCCAACGGATTTCAGATGCCCCAACCTCCTCACTTTGATGTTGGACTATAATCAAAGTTTAAGAGAGGTTCCAGATGGCTTTTTGATCAATCTCACCTCTCTCAGGGTTTTGGATCTGTCTGGCACCAAAATAGAATCGTTGCCCATGTCACTGTGGCATCTTACACAGCTCGAGTATCTCAGTTTGGACGAGACCTTAATCAAGGACTTACCTGAAGACATATGCAATCTCTCTCAGCTTCAGTTTTTGCATCTCAATGGCTGTAAACAGCTAGAATCGTTGCCTTGTACGATGGGACAGCTTGAAAATCTCAGGACTTTAAATGTAGGCGATTGTTGTAGCTTAACAGGAATTCCCCGTGAGATCTCTCAGCTTACATCATTGAATACATTAAATTTGTGGACATCAGAGACAGGGGAAAACAGTATAATGGAGGTGGAGGAAGTGAAGAGTGGTGTTTGCACTCTGAGGGATCTCACGAATTGCCCAAATTTGATGAAGCTTTCTGTACATGTAAAGGCAGGAATTGAAGCAGCGGGAATACGGTCCGGAGTTAAAGTGGGTACAATGGGCAGTTGGTCGGAGATGAGGGACCTGACATTGGCATTCGATGTGGAAGACTATGATGTGGTGGAGGATCTCCCGCAAGACATGCAGAGCATGAAGAAGCTGCAGAGATTTTTTCTTCACAGGTACCATGGCAGATGTCTACCCAATTTTATCTGCGAGTTTCCGCAATTGGAGAGGTTATTTTTTCGTAGATGTTTTCAACTCGGGAATCTTCCTCCCTTGGAGAGATTGCCATATTTAAGGGTATTGTCATTAGACAGGTGCATTAGGTTGAAGGAGCTGGGAATCGGGACATGGGGAAGTATGAGTGGATTTCCGAGGTTAGAAAGTTTGAAGCTGAAGAATTTACCTGTGTTAGAGAGTCTGGGAAGTTCATCATCAAATGTTGTGTGGAATGAACAAACTATGCCTAAACTTCAGGTGTTGAACATAACAGATTGCCAGTCATTGAAGGGATTGCCGACCGGGATAGACAAGCTA
Source organism: Pinus taeda (assembly GCA_000404065.3). Taxonomy (NCBI): domain Eukaryota; kingdom Viridiplantae; phylum Streptophyta; class Pinopsida; order Pinales; family Pinaceae; genus Pinus; species Pinus taeda. Next base: position 2,781 of record APFE031473501.1, read on the forward strand.
CCAAATTTGAGAAGAATAGAAGTTCAATACGATTGGTGGGAAAACAATGTTGAAATTTTCTTAAAAGAAAAACTACGTCATTTAGTATTTGTATTGGTTGAATAGTGTAAATGTTGGAAAACAAAATTAATGTTGAATATATTATTTATTTGCGGTAATAATAAATTTTTAATGTTGAATATATTATTTATTTGTGCTAATATATAATTTTAATACTTGGCTGAAATTACGTTTTATATGGTCCAGAATAGTAATGGATAGGACAATGATATGAAGAACATGGGAGTGGAAGATATGTTCGATAATAAATGAATAACATTGGGTCTACTATTGATTTCATTAGAAAGAATATATATTTTAAAGTAATGTCATAGTAAATGAGTAGCATTGTTTGTATTATTGATTTTATTGGAAAGAATATATATTTTCATTTTTAAAAGTAATGTTAAAGTTGAGGATATTAATTTTATCCCTAAAAAGTTCAGGTTTGTTAAAAGTGAGGTAAACTATTCATTTATATAGTGTACAATAAAGTCTGTCTTGAAAAATAAAGAGAATCCAATGTGATTGTCTTATTTTATTGGGAGTAAGGTTGATTATTATAAAATTATATGATTTTTTTTTAACTATTTGATCGTTATTTATTATTTGTATTGAAGGTGTTTTATTGTGGATTCTTTTGAAACTATATAAATTCATCGTCATTTACTATACATGTTAGAATGACATATTTGACTTATTCAGATGCATGCATGTATTTGAGGTGTTGAAGATTTCAATACTTTTTACATCAAACTTGATAGAGTACACAGAGGTGCGATTTTGTTCAAATTCATGATATACTCAATTTTACTTTAAAAGTATTGATGTTATGATTTACATAATCTCTATTTTGGAATCCATCCAATTTCCAAATTAATTTTGGAGTTTGATTTTCATGTTATAAATTTTAAATCATATTATGCATTTTCAAAAGTAATGTATCTTAAGCATCAAATCAAAACCACTTCACCATTAATTTATAGTTCATACAAGAACAATTAAAATAAATGAACCATTTGTTTGGGGTTGCAATGAGAAAAAGCTTGGTTGAAGAGATTTGTGGAGTTCTCTAAACTATGTTTGTTGTCATATACTTTGATGTAATGTATTGGCTTCAGTTGCCACGCCAATATACTCATAATTTCAAAGTTGTGCTAGTATATATTGTCTTAAAAAAAGGCCAAAGAAATCGAGGGTTTTAGTTTGATAAATATGGAGGAGTTTTTGTTAAATGATGTCTTCTGCGTACTAGTTGTATCACATTAAAATTCTTTATTGATCAGTCATACAAAAAATGGAAAAAGTGGAGCGAATTCGATGTTTGATTGGAAAGTTGAAGGGATTCATGTTTGCTGGGTTAAGTGGAAGGAATTCTGTGTTTGGTAGGTTATATGGATATAGATGAGTAATTATAATAAAATGTTGAATGGATATAGATGAATAATAGTAATAATAATCATAAAATGTTCTCGTTATTTTAGATTTTGGGTTTTCAGATTTTTTCTTTTGTACAACAAAATGTTATTTGATGTGTTTAATAACATTATGATCAATTAAAGGTGATTGAGATATTTGTTTTTAATCGAACTTAAAAACAAAGGATACCACCACTCTAGAGGTGCAACTAAACAATACCAATTCCAAAGTAGAAACCAGTGAAAATGGTTAGGATCTACCATGCATTGATAGAATTCATGCTAGGCATAATCCTACATTGCAGCAGTGTTTAGAAACCCGAACTTTTCCCATAGAAATCCAATGGGTCTTCCACCCACAAGTGACTGCTCCAACCCCCATAGAACCAAATTGTCTTATACTATGGCTACTTTGATTAATTGGCTTGTACCTATCCCCATGGGGGTTTCACTGGGGGAGAAATACCATATCATGTGCGTTCATATTGGGGGATATATATTGAGAAAAAATCACATAATATATTGAGCATATAATAGGGGGAAAGGGTTTTTATATTGGCATGTATGAAAAATGGAGCTCAAAGTTAATGAAAAAATATAAAGTAGTGTAAAAAATGTTAATGAAAAAATGGATACCTACAATATGTGATGAAAGTAAGGTTTCTTTAAATTGGAAAGGTGTATTGGGTTCGTATAAGTAGAGAATTAAATAATGTGATTTTTAGAGGTATTTTCCAATATATAGTCAAATTAAGGGTATTGTTTAGTATGCCACGAATACATGTGATATGTCAGAGGTTCATTGAGTGAAGCCCTCGTGTCTATCTCATGTCGAATGTCTTTGTTCCGTGGGGCTTACTAGTTCCCCCCTCTCTCAACAAAATAATCTCGTAATTGATCTACCCCAATCATCTGGTTACCATGACTACCTATTGTATCATCCTTTAAATACCATGGGCATGAATTATCTTCCCTTGGCTAACATCTTGTCAATGGAGTCTGACAATCAATTCTCTCATAGGCAGCCTCAATAATGTACCCTGTAAACACCCCATGCTAAAAACACACAACATAACTCCCATCACATATTTAGATTTCTTAGAGAGGCTTCTCTTCTCCTCCCAATGACATTCCATATGTATCATTATTCGGAAACTAATGTCCAGATCATGCACTATTAAAACTCCCAAAACTAATGTCTAGATCATGTACTATTAAAAATCCCAAGAGGTGGAATGCCACACCCCTTAGCAATTTGCTAAGTGGGGTAGTTGCATCCCACCACTCCTCCCTTCTTCCGTACACATCACCCTATCCAAGGAAATTAATCTATTATGAATTGCAAAAATTAAACCACCCAAAATTTTATGATCTTTCTCAACACTTTCTTTACCATAAATGGATAATAAAACCATAGTTACCAAGTTCGAATTTGAATTCAATATGATACGATTAAAGTTCGAATCAAAAAATTTAATAAAAAAAAAAATAGACATTATACATATTTTAGACTTTGTCCTTGTAAGGGCAATACCTTTTAGTCACTCTTTTCTGAATTTATTTTGAATTAAAAACCACACGTATCACTTCCCTCCAAAACTTCTATTCCTTTCAAAACTTAAATCTAAAATGTTTTTCTATTTAAAAAAATATTTATCTAAAATCCCACTTCCCTCCAAAACTTCTATTCCTTTCAAAACTTAAATCTAAAATATTTTTCTATTTAAAAAAATATTTATCTAAAATCCTTCCTAATATATACAAACATATTTTAAAAATATGTAAAAATCAATCACTCTTTTTAAGATTAGCACTTTATTACAAATTAACACTCAGTCACACATTATTTCCTTTCCTGTTTTCTAGGTTTTTTGAGCTTTTGAAAGAAAAAATGAAATTGGAAAATGGTAAACTTTATAATTTCACTATGATTTTCTATTTTTTTCCCTTTATTTTCTTGCCTTCTGCATGGACTCCATCCCACTACTATTAATTTGTGTGAATATTTCCATTCATCACCTCTATTACTGAATGAAAAATCGGTCTATCTTCATCAATTAACCATTTATCCTTAAAATTGAATCGGATTCAACGAATAATATGGCATTTGTATCGAATATGTGAATTTTTGTTTTTTTGGTCTGATTCAGATGAACATGGTAACAATGAATAAAAAAAATACAATCCTTAACATGTTCCATGGTTAGTGTTTTTGTGAGATTAGAATCCTTAAATTGAATTTTCCCTACCTCTACCTCTAAAATTTCAAACTTATATACAACCATCCCACAAATGTTACCGATATTTTTTCATTTTTATTCATTACTTTAATTTACAATATTGAAAATACCTATAATTAATGAATATTGCGGAGAAGGAAGATCATGTTTCTTCAGGACACGTCAAAACCTCCAAAAGTTTCTTGGTGCTGAAAAGGGAATCAACAATTGTAAAAGAATAGCAATTGGGCGTAATAATATTTCTATTTTTCCAACTGATTTCAGATGCCCCAACCTCCTCACTTTGATGTTGAGCTATAATCAAAGTTTAAGAGAGGTTCCAAATGGTTTCTTAGTCAATCTCACCTCTCTCAGGGTTTTGGATCTGCATGGCACAAAAATAGAGTCGTTGCCCATGTCACTCTGGCAACTTAGACAGCTCGAGTGTCTCAATTTAGAGAAGATCTTAATCAAGGGCTTACCTGAAGACATATGCAACCTTTCTCAGCTTTAGTTTTTGCATCTCTATGCATGTACACAACTAGAATTATTGTCTTGTACGATGGGACAACTTGAAAATCTCAGGACTTTAAATCTAAATAGTTGTTGTAGCTTAACAGGAATTCCCCGTGAGATCTATCAACTTACATCATTGAATGTATTGCAATTGTGGACATCAGAGTGAAGGAAGTGAAGAGTGATGTTTGCATTTTGAGGGATCTCACAAATTGCCCAAATTTGATGGATCTTGACGTACATGTAAAGGCAGGAATTAAAGCAGAGGGAATATGGTCTGGAGTTAAAGTGGGTACAATGGGAAGTTGGTCAAAGATGACGGACCTGACATTGACATTCGATGTGGAAGACGATGATGTGGTTGAGGATCTCCCATAAGACCCGCAGAACATGAAGAAGCTATAGATATTTGGCTTGGAAATTACCATGGCAGAGGTCTACCCAATTGTATCTACGACTTTCTACAATGGGAGAGGTTATATTCGTGGAGATGTTTTCAACTCGATAATATTCCTCCCTTGGAGAGGTTGCCATATTTAAGGGCATTGTCATTAGACAAGTGCATGAAGTTGAAGGAGATGGGAATCAAGACATGGGGAAGTATGAGTGGATTTCCGATGTTAGGAAGTTTGAAGCTAAGGGAGGTTAGAGAGTCTGTCAAGTTCATCATCAAATGTTGTGTGGCATGAAAAAATTATCCCTAACCTTTAGGTGTTGATCATAAGAGATTGCCACTCATTGAAGGGATTGCTAACAGGATAGATAAGCTACCAAATTTGAGAAATATAGAAGTTCAAGAGGATTGATGGGAAAAGAATGAGGCTGAAATTTTCTTAAAAAAAAAAAAAAAAATTATCATTAAATTTTATTTATTAAATAGTGTAAATGTTGGAAAAAAATAATTATATTTATCTTTACCATTTATATGATGTAATTACACAATGATATCATAAATTATGCACTTTTTTTCCCATGGCCTCGGGATCCAACTCCCCGTCGAGCACGTCCTCTTTGCCAAGGGAGCCAGGATAATACAAATTGCCCCAACTGTTTAAGAGATATCGCCTTCCCCCAATGCACCCTCCAGGTTACCACACTAACCCCATCCCCAACACACACAAGACCGAGCACACAAAAATGAGGTCAAATACCCAAATTATAACCCATGACCAAAGACTAACTATCTTCTTTCTAGGATCCACACCTCTCTTTACCACGGGAAACGCCAAAAGGACAACCCCTTGTCGTAACCAAGACACTCGTAGGAACCCACCTTTGACAATAGGCTTCGAGCCCAAAAATCCCAACACCATATACACTCTGCACCTCGTCAAGAGGATCTCTCATGACACCTCGACCCAATTCAACGAACTAAACAAACAATTGACCATCCCAATGTAAAAAACATACAAACTGATATGGATTGGATCATTATATTTTTTTTTCATCCATTTTGATGCATTCAAAGTGGAAAAATGTGGAGGAATCAACTCACGGGATTGTTTTTACTCGCAGGACCCAATTTGGAAAAACGGGGTCTGAAACTTTCTGGGAGAATTTTGAGGCATCATACTACATTTTTGGAGGCTAAAAAGTTGTTTCTTTAGCACCTCACCTTTTCATGTTGTTCTATAAATAGATATGTTTCCATTGACACAAGAAGTACATCAATCGAAGTCCGTATGAAAAATTTATGCCACTCAAAATTTAACCTTCCTGTTTTCACACCTATAGTTTGGGAGGATGTTGTATGAGCCCCCATTATTCATGGAAAAGGGGCTCGCCACATGTTTTTGATGTAAAATACTCTAGAAGAGTCTACATTGTAGCTCTAGTTAAGAGTTTATGTATTCAAACTTAACCACTAGTAGGCTATCAGGTTGTGTTATAACCGAGCCAATAGGAGGAAGATTCATTCCATTTTTTCAAGAGAATTTTGTTCCATAGTTCAGCAAAGATAGCCAGGAGAGATAGGAGGTAGAGCACATAGAGATAATTTGTACATCGTAGCAACCCATGAGTCACAGGCACTATTTCTTTATACCTACAACCATATTTTCAAATAGAGAAAGAGAGCGAAGAGACCTCACCTTCCAGTTGGGTTTTCTCCCAGAAGGGTTTCCCAAAGCTTATTTTTTATCTTATGTGTGTGTTTGTGTGTGGGTCTATTTTTCATTATCTATTTTCTGCATCATTTCCATTCACATGCATGCACTAATTACACTTAAATCTATAGATCTTAAAGTTTTAATAAAACTGTAATAGTGTAGAAATTCATAATTTTAATATATTATTTGTTGTGACGAACTGTCTAGTGGAATATCCATGGCAATTTATAGATCATTTGGTATCAGAGTAGGTTTCATTTGGTATTTTGTGGAGATTACAGGGATCTAGATCGACGGGTTCGGAAATCGTAAAACCCTAGTCATGGCCGACGAATCTGTAAATGAACCTCGTGATCCTGTAGAGGTGAGGTTTACACGGCTAGAACGACAAGTCGAAAATATCAACCGCAATGTAAACTTTCTCATGGTAACCTTGAATATCAATTTCGGGATATTTGGAGAGGGGTTAGAATGCAGAGGACAAATCTAAACAGGTATCAAAAGATCGAGGAGAAAAGGAGAACCAATCGAAGAAAGAATTTAGAAAAGATAAACCCTCTTTTGAGTGTCATGAATTAGTCCTTGTTTAAAATGGAATAAAAATTCAATATCAAGTCATACCACAGTGAGATTGATGCTCTGAAGCTAAACCATTAGTTGCAACAACTGGAATTTTATTTCAGCATCCATTAAATTCAAGAAAGATAAAAAAATCTCATTTATGCCGCTGAAATTGGAGGGCCATGCACTAACTTGGTGGGAGAGCCACACTGAAACTGGGGGTTGGAGGGATAACCTCCAGTGACTAAGTGGGAAGATTTCAAAACCCTCATTAAGTCACATTTTTATCCCATTGGATATATGGAGGACCAGTGGATCTGGTGGCATTACTTCAGGCAAAAGTCAGGCCAAAGCGTGTAGGAGTACACCACGAAATTCAGGAAGATGGTTATAATGTTGGGTATCTCTCCAAAGAACCTAGATGTACTCATCAAGTATTTGGAGGGTCTACACTGCCATCTACGTGATCAAGTGATGCTTTTCAATCCCAATTTGGTGGACGAGGCTTGTGTACATGCATAGTACCTGGAGAACATAGGCCTGAAAAGAGCGCAATCAAGTGGATCGAAGCAGAAGGAGCAATATGAAACTTATAAGGAGGGGAAGAAGAAGAAAAATGGGGGAAAAGATAAAAAGTCGGCAACCAAAACACACCAGTGCAAAGATCCTAGCAACCACTGCAACATTGATGGCCATATAGAGGAAAAATGTTAGAAGTTGCATCGAGAGGTAAACCTGAAGAACAAGAGGAAAAATAATAATAATAAGAATCTCATGGCCACAGATTCGAGTAACCAAGTTGAAAGTAGCTCGGACTTAGATAAGAATATCATCTATACGGCAATAGAGAAGGAGGTGAAGCTGAGTAGCCTTCAGCAAAAGGAAGAGAAAGAAATAAATAAACTCTTCCATATAAAGATATAGTTCAAGAAGAAAAATATTGATGCTTATTTTGACTCAGGATCACAGGCAAATCTCATTGCAGTAGAGTTGGTCAAGAAGTTGGGGTTGGAAGTTCGTGATCATCCAAACCCATATTCACTAGGATGGGTAAATAAGGGTGCAGAGCTTAAGGTAACAAAATAGTGTTGATTTTATTGATGAAGTAGATTTAGATGTGGTTCCCCTTGATGTATGTGGAGTCATGTTTGTGAGTCCATACATGTACATGGAAGATGAAATACTCACGAGGATAGCCAATCAGTATTGGCACGTCAAGGATGAAAAATTGTTCATCATCAATGTGTACAAAGGCAAGTAAAAAAATTCACTGGTAAGTGCCAGCTAAGCGAAGAAATTGATTAGTTCCAACAAGAAGTAAGTTTTATTGTTTTTAAGAGAAAGTTAGTTGGAAGAGAAGTCAATAAGAGTCAAGGCATCCCTAAAGGGGTGTAATAAGAAATAGAAACAACAATTGGAGGAGTTGTTAAAGGCATATATGGATGTGTTCCGAAAGCCCAAAGGGTTACCACCTAAGAGAGAAGTGGAACATGATAGCCAACTATTGTTAGACTCCCTATTGCCAAATATTGGGTTGTACAGGAAATTTGTTATAAAAGCAAGTGAGGTGAAGAAACAATTGTAGCAGCTACTAGAACAGGGTGTCATTCGACCAAGTACATCACCATGTGGGTCACCCATCATCATTATGCCAAAGGATGGTACTTAGTTGATGTGTATAGATTACAGGGCATTGAATAAAATCACGCTCAAGAATAGATGCCCCCTGCCCAAGATAGATGATATGCTAGATGAGTTGTAGCAAGAAAATTATTTCACCAAGTTGGACTTGAATTCTGGATCTCACCAGGTTCGAGTCAAAGAAGAAGGCACGTGGAAGATCACTTTTGAAACAACACAAGGTTTGTATGAGTGGTTAGTTATGCCATTTAGCCTATGTAATGCACCAGCTACATTTATAAGATTAATGAATGATGTATTGTGCCCTTTTATATATTCATATGTTTTTTTCTATTTGAATGATATACTAGTATATAGTGCTACCTGGGAGGAGCATATTTCACATTTGACACAGGGGTTGGAAACATTGAAGAAGCACCAGCTGCTAGAAAATCTTAAGAAGTGTGAGTTTACACAAGAGTCCTTGGTGTATTTGGGGTATGTGATCAGTGAAGGAGAACTAAATATAGATCCTTCCAAGACATAGGCCATCATGAAAAGGTTAGTTCCTACCAATGTTTCTGGGGTTAGGAATTTCATTGGGGTGGCATAGTACCTGAGGAAATTCATAGCCTCATTTTCAGTGGTAGTAGCATCACTCCACATCATAACAACAAGTGGCAATATTTTTGAGTGAGAGGAAGGTTAGCATAAGGTTTTCGAGGAGCTAAAGAAGAAGATCGAGTCAAGCACCAGTTTTGGTGTTATCAAACTTATAACGAAATTTTGAAGTGGAGACAAATGCGAGTGGGTATGCTAGGGGAGTTGTCTTGATGCAGGGAGGAAGTCCTGTATGCTACCATTCTGAAGTATTTCATGGGGTAGTTCTTAACTTCCCTACCTACGACAAGGAGCTCTATGCCATGGTGCAAGTTGTGAAGAAGTGGAAACACTATCTCATAGGAAAGGAGACAATAATCCACACAGATCATCGGTTGTTACAGTACTTGTAGGCCTAGAGTAAGCTACAATAGACTAGGAATTACAAGTGGATGAGATTTTTACAACAGTTTCATTTGGTGATCAAATATAAGAATCACAACAAAAACAAGTTGGCCGACATGCTTTCAAGTCCACCCACATCAAAGATCACAGCTTTGGTGAACCTTATGCACATGGAGACATTCATCCATGATGCATACTGAGAGGAATATTCAGAGGATGATGACTTCAAGGAGGTGTATCAGTAGTTGCATAGTTAGAGAATGTGCACAATAGTGATAGCACCATTGACTGCCATCTTCGGGATGGGTTACTCTACAATTTGGATGAGTTATGTGTTCCTAAGGTGAGTGACAACAGTTAATTAGAGAGACCCGCACCTCCAAGGTTGTAGGGCACTTTGGTGTAGGGAAGATTGTGACTAACTTGCATAGGTATGTGTATTGTCCCAAGATGCAAGAGCAGGTAGCTAGCTGGTTCATAAGAGGATGCATGCTTTGTTGTACCAACAACCCTAGCAACATGAAACATGGTTTATATCATCTCTTACCTGTACGTACTCGTCCTTGGGAAATAATTTCCATGGACTTTGTGGGGAGGTTTACCAACAACCAAGAAGGGAAATGACTACCTATTCGTGGTGGTTGATAGGTTCAAAAAGACGTGTGTTCTGAATCTCATGGAAAAATTTCCAGGCTAATATTCACAGGTGGGCTCATTTTCCATGTTTTTTCCAAAATAAATATTCGCCAATTTCCATTTTTTCTAAAAATGATTCGCCCACATTTTATATTATAAAATTATTTTACCTTAAAAATTACCAAAATTTTATATAGACTAATATAAAATCATTAGAAATATAAATAATTTTACAAAAATATTGCCAAACATTTTACAATTTTCATATTAGGGACTGGTAAGATTCACCAAGGTTTCTAAACTTTAAGATCAACTTCCATCCTTAAAATTTTTCCTTGGTTATAATGCCCTGTAAAATACCATCAATGGACAAGAAGCAACACACTTTTTCTTTGGACAGGTCTAGGTGCACTTTGGGATACCAAGGAGCATCATTTCAAACAAGGATATAAGATTTCTCAGTGCATTTTGGACTACATTGTGGGAGAAGAAGGACACAAAGTTGAAGAGATCTACAACATTCCATCCACATATAGATGGGTAGACAGAAGTATTCAACAGGACTTTGGTGCAGCTTCTGAGGGGATACAACCAGAAGCATCCAAAGACCTGGGAAGAAAATATGGTATATATACAACATTCTTACAATAGAGCAAGCCACACTTCTACAAGAAAGTCCCCATTTGAAACTTGTTTTGGAAATTTTCCACCTTCACCTTTGGATATTGATTATGGGAAACAAGGACGAGTGAGGTAAGAGCTTACAGGAGGTTCTTTGAGGGCTGAAAATTTTATAGATAAGATTAGGAAAATCCATCTACAAGTACAAGAAACATTGCAAAATTCACAAAAGAAGTCTAAGGCCGGGCATGATCAACATAGAATAGAGAATTTGTTCAAGGTGGGAGACAGATTATGGCTACATTTGAATAAGGAGAGGTTGCAAAGGCCTGGTCCCTTTGAGATACTGGAAAAGGTGGGTGATAATTCCCATCGACCCAGTTTACCACCATATATGCACATTTACTTAGTTATAAATGTAGAGAATTCAAAACTCTATGAGTCTTCCATGCTAGATTGGGAAGAGGAACATGCCTTACCTTCTGTGGGGGATTTGGCACTAGACTCTCAGGCAGAGTTGATAGAAAATAAAATTTTGCAAAATATGTTCAGAACTACAAGACAGGGGAAACATGAACTTTGGCAGATACGGTTAAAGGGATAACTTCCAGGCAAAGTTAAATGGTACATGAGAGAGAAGGTGGAGGAAAAGTTTCCTCACCTCATTCAATAAAATATTTTGGGGACCAAAAGCCTCCAAAAATGGGGAGGTGTGATACGAATTGGATCATTATATTGTTTGTCATCCATCTCGATGCATTCATAGTGGAAAAAATGGAGGAATCAACTCACAAGATTGTTTACGCATTAAACGATGTTTTTTTGGGGTAAAGATTTATTGATTTAGCCTGCACCTTCTCGTGTTTTTCTACACACTGATATATTTCCAACGGCGTAAGAAGCGCGTCAATTAGAGTCTATATGCAAAATTTATGCCACTCAGAATTTGACCTTCCTATTTTCACACCTATAATTCGAGAGGATGCTATGTCAGCCCCCATTATTCATGGAAAAGGGGCTAGCCACGTGTTTTTGATGTAAAAGACTCTAGAAGAGTGTATATTGTAACTCTAGTTAAGAGTTGATGTAGTCAAACTTAACCACTAATAGGTTATCAGGATGTGTTATAATCAGGCCACTAGGAGGAAGAGGCATTCTATTCTTTCGAGAGAATTTTGTTCCATAGCTGAGAAAAGATAGCCAGTAGAGATAGGAGGTGGAGCACATAAAGAGTATTTATTCATTGTAGCATCTGACGGGCTACATGCATTACTTCTTTGTACCTGCAACCATATTTCTAGATAGAGAAAGAGAGTGAAGCAACCTCACCTTCCAGCTAGGTTTTCTCCCGAAATGGTTTCCCATAGCATATTTTGTGTCTTATGTGTGTGTGTGATCTAATTTTTCATTCTCTATCTTTCTTCATAATTTTCATTCGCATGCATGCACTAATTACAATTAAATCTACAGATCTTAAATTTTTGATAAAATTGTAATAATGTAGAAATTCAGAATTTTAATATATTATTATCAAATTTGTTGTAAGGAAATGTCCAGTAGAATATCCACAATAGTTTATGGATCACAATCACTTTCCTTGAATCATGAGAGACTAAGCTTACTAGATATCAAATGCTTAGGAAATCTTCCAATTCATACCTTCTTTTATCCTTACTCTAGCACTGTAAATCCAGCCAAGCAGCTGCAACACCCTAAGTAGAAGAAGGTTTCCACCTCAAGCTCGAATTCCACACTTTATCACATTGAGTCTACCCATTGGCATTAACAGTTACATTAGTGCTTGGTTGAGCTTTGCATCTTGGAACGTAGGTGATGGCACCGCCAAAATGCTACCTTTTAGACATAAACGCTCAAAATCTCACAACACCACCAATCCCGTAACCTCCAATGAACAACAGTAACCAAACCTAAACACTTGAACAAATATATCCTGCATCGCCTCCAGAGAATTTGACGTACATTTTCTAGGGGAGGCATGCCTGACACACTCCATTAAGCCAAGTACTACATGGGTGAGGGTGAAGAGGGCCCCATTGAGTCCTCTCTATTACTAGTTGTCACCCATGTAGGGGAACAGTTTAATAAAATATTTATATAAACATTGTTTTTTGGTAGTGTATGTTCAAGTTTTTTTTAAATGAATGGAATTATTATTTTTTTCCCTATATTAAATTTAGTTATATTTGAAAAAAATAACAAACAATTTTAATATTTATTTGTTTTCTGTATATTTGAAATTATTTTTCAAAATTCACTGAAATAGATCCAAACACAAGTGAGCGATTATACGATTCAATATCTCATTGCAATATGACAATTAATGAATCTTAATAAATAAAAGAGAATACAATGCAAGTTCCAAAGAATATATAAAAGAAAAGAGATAAGTATCGGAAATGAAAGATAAACATTTTGGCCTTCTCAATACCCCCAACCTCACATCTCTAGTTGTAACTTGACTCTTAAAAATCCTTCTTGACTATGATAAGAGAACGTAAAGAAGGAAGAGCTTTGCAATGGCCATAGAGCCATGTTCCACCTTGTAACTAGAGATTGCCAAAATGAAAATTGAACAACCATTTGAAGTCAAATTTCCCATTGGGATTTAAAAGGTAAAAATTTTGTGTGTATTATGTGATTACTTTTATGTGCAGTGAGAATCTATTATGAGTATTTAATTTTTTGGTCGTATATAATTTAATGCTTGTTGGATGGTATTACTATCTTAATTGTGTTCACTGAATGGATATGATGACTATATCTTTTTTTTATTTCATTCCATAGTTTCATTTTCCATTAGAAATTAAAGTGAATCAATAGCTTTGTTGTGTCTACTACCATTTGATTAGCAAGAGCTTCAAAATCTAAGGCTAACATTGACTATTGCAATTTATTAGTCACGTTTCTAATTGTGATTATAAGCTTTGTCATTATTGAATCCATTAGTGTACGCTACATCCACACTTGAAAGGTTGCACACAGGATTGCTCACCTCTGAGGTGTTGTACACAGTATTTAGGTATTTCTTGAGCCTACACAAAATCCATATAGGAGGTACACATCATGACATGAGGTTGTCTTTTTTTCCTAAGGGTTATATTCCTGCATGCATGCTTGGGGTGTTTCTCTTTCATCCTTGAGGATGTTGGATTGGTAGCTAGGCGTGTGAGTTTATCAGTGGGTTATTTGTTGGTTAAAGGTTGAGATTATTTAATTAAATCATAGCTTGTTGTAGAAATTTTGAATAATTTAACACATATTCAACAGAGATTATCCCAATCATGTACTATTGCGGAAAACATACACAATACATAAGCTCCTCTATGTTGATCATCAATATAGCAGCATCAATAACAATAAAACATCAAGAGCATTCACACATTAACACAGTATGTATCACGGGGAAAGCATCTCGCTAAAAACCCCAACTATCTGTAAATTAATGATTGATTCATGTAACATTACACAGCATAATACTTCTCACAAGTATCTCCACCTCTGTTACACACAATACAGCTCAGATCTGAATCAATCACAGGTTCAAATCTCTTCCACTGCCATCCCTGTCTCCTCTGCTCAAACCTGCAAGAGAATGATGATAATGCCAAGGAAGCCACGTCTTTCCTTGGCTAAATCACGTGAGAACAAGCTACAATACGTGCAAACTCATTGGCAAACTCATTGGCATACTCAATCCCCTGATTTGTGCAAGATCTGGTGCACAACTATAGTCACAACTGATAGCAATCTGATTCTCTAAAACCTGTCCCTGCTGAACTGAACATGCACTGACATGCAACTGAGTTAACTGATGTATTCATTAGTTGTATTATGAGTTAATAACTTGTGAATTAATTATAACTAATTCACCCAACTCATCTCTAGTCTATTCGCCAATTAGACTAAATACAACCAGTTTAACAAAGCTAAACTGAACACAACTCCATCAACTGCACCTCCAGTCCACTAAACTCAACTCACTTGAGTTCTAACTGAAGTCATGCATGCAAATATTCAACTAACCATAAGAACCACATATTTCCTTCATGCAATTGCATGTGCCACATCCATAGCTCGAACTGAAGTGATCCAAGAGAATAAGATTAAGTTTATAGTCCAAATATTATTGTGAGATAATAATATTTGACTTTTCTATTTTTGACAGCTAGTCTAAAAATAGACTTGATCCACTCCACTTTCATCAAAAATAGAAGTCCATCTATTTTCCAACTTGATCAATCATCCATAAACAACAACCTGCAATCCATAGACATGATCCATATGTCTAAAAATAGACATAGTCTAAAAATAGACTTGCGCCAAAAATAGCCTGCGGGCCCACTTAGTGAAGGCGACTCTTTCACTAAGCTCCATCATCTTGTTGCAATCTCAACACTCCCTCTCGACAAGATATGGATTATCAGCAACCCCTATCTGCCTCTGTACTCGAAGCTTCCTTCAAACAGATCCTGCTCTGGAATGTCGAGAACAATCTCGTCCACTTTGTTATAGTAGCTTATTCTTGTATTAGCCTTGGCTTAGAAATAGAGTCCACAATTTAAATTGAACATACACATCGAACAATGATGGTATCTCAACCTTGAGCATCTTAGGATATCTAGTTCTTGATCTAGCCTTGGTTTTTATTGGCATGTCAACTAGTTGATTGTATGCAAGTTACCTTAGAGAATAATTTATATCTTTAATCTTGAGTAATGTTACAAAGTAGTTGCACATCAAACTAGGTAAAAAATGAAGTCTTTGTAGTCATTCTAAAATCAAAGATCTCTATCTATGATAGAGAATAGAAACCATAATTTATAAAAATTATATATTTTAGTTGAAGGAATAGGCTCTAAGTCCAACATTTATAAATAAAAATAAAACATTTTACTCAAAAAAATGTCATTGTTTTATTTTTTCAATAAATTATTATATTTTATAATATTTAACTTAACATAATTACCAAATAAATAAAATAACTCTATATTATTAAAAAATATTTTTATTATATCTAAATTTATTATATTGTGTTAGCCTCAGTTTTTTTTTTACAAATCAAACATAATTATTAGTCCCTACCTCGCCAGGGACTATAGCATTCGCCTCATGGTTAAATTGCATTAACCGTGCATTATTTTGCAATTTTAACCAAAGTTTCGGGAAAATAATGAATATTTCTATTTTCCATAAATTCAAAAAATATATATAATCTTCTGGAAATCTTATTTCTATTTTTCAATTGGCCTAACAATTTTCGATGGGACATGATAATTCTCCTAGTCCATAGTGTTTTACTTTTGGTATTTGTTAGTGCCTGACAATT
>APFE031473505.1:3696-40486 GCA_000404065.3 Pinus taeda
ATTTTATAATTGAGTAAAATATTCGCCATGCCTGGTGAGAGATTTGCCAAAAAATTATATATACATATTATATTATTGATAAAATCGCCTTCCATTTTTCCTATATACTATGGAGATTTGCCCATTTATTATACATATAAATTTAGGGGGGGTTCTTAAAGTTTTCCCTGATTTCCAGATTAGCAATCACATTAACATTGATAGTAAATGCAGAGAGAACATAAACAATACGCATAAGACAAACCAAGACAAGAGGACACAATATTTGGCAGATGCCATGGTAGAACCCCAATGTGGGGAAAACCCTTTGATCAAATCTTCTTATTATTTTTCAAAAGTTCAATAGAGAGAGTACATCATAGAAAAGTTACTTGCCCAATCACTGTCAAAATAGTCCAGTCAAACAACAGTCAAGAGGATGCCCTAACTAGAAAGTCAACGCTGGTCAAACTAGTAGAAATTCTACTCCAATTCATCTCGATCAAACCCGGTAAACTCACCCCCCAAAGATAGTCCAAATCAGCCCAAAATAGTCCCAAAAAATCTGGCCATACTTGGTCAACGCATAGTCAACTTTCTGCAGTCAGAGGGTTGCAATTAACGTTGGTCAACCTACTCAGAAAATCTCGATTTCTATGCCAGAATATGCGGTTTGCCCAAATAGAGAAATTCCCACAAAAAACACAGTCAAACGAAGTCAAACACTGCCTGGTACATTGTCATGCCCCTTCTCAAACACATTTGTAACAAGGGGTTGCTACATAATTTTGAACAATTTTGGCTAAGGAAGAGAACCTATCATTTTCGACTTAGAGACTTAGGAGGCAATTCAATTGAATTTGGTTGTTAGTGGAATGTGGGAGCTACCCACATGGGAATTTGAATTGGCCCATTTGAATAGCTTGGAGGGAAAGTCGAATAGGTAAATGGAGGGGCCCACATGAGGCAAGGGAGGCCCAAGGAGTTTTAAGGAGGGAGCATCTCTCATTTTGGGATTCATTCATACATCTTGCAAAAAAAATGACTTGACTGTTCACTCTGTTGTTTAGCTGAGTCAACTCACTGTTTAATCACAAAACTCTCAAGTGGGAGATTCAACCTCTACATCAGGGGACCATCTGTGCTCGCCCTAGAGAGGCAGTTCTACAAGGATTTCAGGAGTTTCGTGGCAATGACATAGCACCACCAACCAGCGCAGAGCAGGAAGTTCATATTTCTGGGTAGCTAGAGAATACACAGGGAGATAGAGGCCAACAGAGATCAGATTGTTTTCTGGAGAGTTAGAGAGTTGAGATAGCAGCAATAGACCAACATTCTTGCTGAATTTTACAACCAACAGAGCCAACATTCTAACAGTTCGAATTGCTAGGCTAGGGGATAACACAGAGGCCACTCAGCTATTTTTTGTGGAGCTTAGGAGCAGGTGTCTTAGGCCAAGAGCTCCCCCGGAAAGTCAGGGATTGGATAGCAAGGGTCAGCCCAACACTTTGGGGGCATTTCCGGGAGGATTTACAAGCAGTTTCCAGCAGGCCGAGTTTTGCAATTGCAACTGAGGTTGGGCTCCAAGGGGGTTGAATTTCAGAAGTCTAAACTAGCGAAAATCCTTTCTGGGTTTTTGACAAGGATCCCAAATATAAAATTTCATCATTTTCTAAGGACTAGAGGTGGGGTTTTAAGCCGTATCTTTGCAGCAAACAATGTAGAATTATTAGGGATTGAATAGTGCCTTTGGGGGTCGATTTTGGGAAGTCCAAATCAAGCCAAACTATTTCTGGGTTTTTGTGGGTTTTGGCCAAGGAGATTGTGGCTGCAGTTTCATCATTTTTTGAGCACTGGAGGAGGAGTTTCTTGCAATCCCTTTTTCAGGCAGCAGTGAAGTTTTCTAGGCAGTGCAGAGCATTAGAGGAGCATCTATTTCCAGCATTTGAGATCATTGTATTATCACTTGTGTTTTGTCACGCTTGCCATTGAGGCAAGCCTAGGTGCATTCCTCCATACTACTATTGTACTTTCTCCATTGATTAATAAAATGGCTCAGCTAGTTCTTAATTCTAGAGTTTTGATGAGGATGTGTTGATTGTTTAAAATTTTTGTGCTGTAAATCGTTTTTGCTTTGCATATCACTATTTATTTAATTTTGGAGCATTACATCAACACTCGTCAAAGTTGGCTGCAACTCGGTCAGCACAGAGAACAAAAATCCCAGTGAAACCTTCGCACATGTGGAGAGGAGCACGCTGCCTGTAATTTTGTATGACCCAATTAGATGTAGAGAGAGAAAGATGTGTGATGATGAGTGACCAAATGAGGAAAATGACTCCTATATATACACAACGTTGAGGGTGAAGAGACATGTCTGTTGGGCTTCTGGCCGACGTTGACAATTTGTCCATAGAAGAAATAAATTCATAATTCCATTTCTATGTGTTAGAAGGAGATGATCTTTAGATCAATCCTGCACCTCTTGGAAAGAGGAATCCAATAAAAATATCATCTCCATCATATGAGCTGTCCAAGGTGGAGTTTGGCCCTAGTTGCCCATGTTAACAACAAGCTATGGCTTGATTAACGATCCCACCCCTTTAGTTCTAACCACCCGATGCCTCCGGCGCTTTAAGGACTGTGGCTCTGACCACTGCAAAGTCACCATGTTAACCACTAAATGGGTTCTAGACTTCGCAAGCTTGGTGAGAAAAGTAGGCCTATCTCTCTATCGAGCAAGCTTATGCTTGGATGTTAATTAATTAGTGCAAAACTAGGCCTAAGATGCAAGTCCAAATTATGAGTGAATGCTCTTAAGGTGAGATTGTTAAAGATCTTAAGTACTTAAAGACAAGTTACAATGATTTTCAATTTAAGGCAATGAAGTACTTAAACAATGAATTATTGACAATTTTCACCACAACAAAAAATGCTCAAATTAAATGGTGGCAGAGGATGGTGCCAAGATTATCAATAAACAATGGCTTATGAAATAGACAATCAAATCGACAAGCTCAATACAATTAGCAACCTTCAAGACTATAACAATGGATCACCAATATGCCACTTAGAAAGAAAAAAGGGATCCTTATGGACAGAATTAGATCTCTTATTAGAATGATGATTAAACTTAATTAAGTGTTACAAGAGTGACTTAGATTACAAATCCGCAAGAGCTATTAATGAAGAGCAATGTATCCTCTTATCCAACAACAATGATAGTTATGGGAAACAAGACCATTAATCACAATATTACTTGTTTAGCCAATCTCATTAAAACAATTATCAACTCAATTAGAGCACTTGTGTTTGTTAATAGAGGAGTGCAAATGCATGCCAATGACGCAGAAATGCAATGGAATGCAAGATGGGGCAGCAAATAAACAAATGATTGCAACAACAAGAGAGAAACCCAATTCCACTAGAAAATATTTATACAATATGGTCAAGATGCAAGGAACAAGAGCTAGTGAAATTAGATGACTTTCAACACTTTTTTACCACCGCTGTAAATTTTACATTAGACACTTATGTAGTGTATATCAGCCCTTAAATTATTATGACAACCTTCAAATAATGTTCAAATATGCCAATAGATGCAAGCTTAAACAGTGTGAAGGATAGAATATGTAATATCCCTTCCCATAAAAATCTGCTAACTGTCTTCCTCAATTTTTGTAAATTATGAATGGTGAAAATTTTGGATACAAACTTAGGAGAAACAGGTGGACATTAATTAAATTAATGTTGTGTGCAAGTGGAGGCCCAAAACATTAGACAAAGGGAAGATTAATGACATAGTGGGATGTGGGGACCATCCCATGATGAAATACGCATCCCTTGCTGGAGAAATTCAAATGGCTAAGGAGGGGGCTTGAATTTCTTGGTGAAGGGGCCCACGTGAAGGAAGAGAGCAACAATTATAAATAAGAGGAAGACAACATCATTGAACACTTTTGATCATTTGATATTTTACACTTTGTTGTTCAAGCTGTTCAGCTGAGTCACGGGTGTTGTTTAGCACCCGAGGTTTCCAAGGGGAGATCTGACCCTCTGCTTCGGTGGATCACAAGTGCCACCCTAGGGAGGCAAATTCTACTCATCTTTGGTAGCTTGTAGGATACCACACAGCTCCACGAATTTCCTTGGCCAATTGGGACGCTGAACCAAGTAGTAGACAGTTCGTTTGAGAGAGTGGGAGTCGAGAATTGAGGTCACATCCATTGTTGGGCTTTCATTGTTCAAATTGCAGGAGGAAAGAAGGGAAATTGCAAGAGGAGAGAGATCGACATTCACTAGTACGAATTTCTGGGGAATGAGCCTGCATCATCTTGCCCAAGACTGTTAGTCATATGTGGGGGCCAAGTGTGGGGAAGGCTTGAGAGAGCAATTGAGGAGCTGGGGTTGCTTGGGATTGGATTGGGGGAGATTGTAGGGGATTTTCCAGCATTTTGGAGGAGCAACAAGCACATAATCTGCTGCAGGTTACATTTTCTGCTTGTGGAGGATGCCCAATCATTTGGGGTTAATTTTGGAGCATTAAAACTAGGACAAACCCTTTCTAGGTTTTTCGGGGTTTATTGAGGAGAGGCCAAGATTAATTTGGAAGAATTTTCTGGGAAGATTTGAGGGGTCAAACAAGAGTCCCAACTCATCGAATAGTTAGAGAAGCTAGAGGAATTTGGGCCAAAATTCCGAGGTCAACATTTGGCCAATTCCTTCGTGGGTTTTTGTGGGTTATTGGTGGAGAGTTCGGGGTTAATTTCCAGGAATTTTTAAGCAATAGAGGAAGCCCTAGTAGCTACTATTTGCACCCGGTAGTGCAGTTGTCACTGGGACAACACAAAGATTGTTGGGGACAACCACATTGCATGTTAGGGCAATTGATTTCATCACTTGGATATTAGGTGCATGCTTTTTGATTTTACTTTTGTACCCAACAATTATATCAATAAAATGGCTCAGCTCAATGCAGTTTGTGAAGTTTTCTGGTTGTTTAATGTGCTCTAAATTTTTGTATGTGTTTTGCTATGTTTGCTTTGTTTATCATTGTAAATTTCCACTAGGAATATTATAGTGGTATCAGAGCATGATTTTGGCTAGCTGTGGGTCTTAATCACGCTCTTGCTCAAGTGCTATTGTGGGCTAGAATTTGAAAGGCTAAGACACTAGTCCCACATTATTCTTCAGATAGAACTTGTGCCCAAAAATGTTTCAGCTGGAGAAATTTGAAAATTGTACTAGGAACATCGAGAGAATGGTGGGGCAACTCGAAGAGTGGGTGTCAACGGGGGCAACAATAAGAAAAAGTAGTTGTCGACTAGTAAATTAAGACAATAAGAGGAGCATGATTATTGAACGAAATGCTAGTATCAATACTGCAAAGACGAAGATGGGAGGCGAAGGTAGTGATGAGATGAGAGAAAAGATACCCATTGAGGAGGGGGTTCATCTAGATACATTCCAGCTAGTTGAGCATGAGGCTAATGGCAAGCAGGAGGAGCATGAGGATACACCTAGTGTGACACAGGAGTTACCCCTGTTGGAGTTTCCTTTGGTAGCCCTAGTAGACAGATTTGAGGAGGTGGTTGAGCACACATCCATTGATGAGGCATCCCAGTCTATGAAAGAGCTTCAGAACAAGAACCACCTACAACTAACTTATGAGCATGTCTTGCATGTTGGGTTGTCTGTGGAGGAGTAGTTGAAGGCTCATGTCGAGCCCATGATGGAGGAGGATGTGCAACCATCCTTTGGGCTAGCCATTGATGAGGGGCAACATAGAGGCCACATGTTGGTATTTCAACAAAGTTCGCTTCAGAGGCGCATTGACAAGAACTACAACGTTTTCAGCCAACTCCTACGCATTGGATTGAGAGAGGTAGAGTTGTGTAGACAAACCAAAGGGGATGACTAGGCTAGCAACACTATTGGGTCACTTTTGCCCATTGGAGAGAGGGAGACGAAGCTACCTAGTCAGATCTCATGTGTTGACATGGATAGTAGGATGAGACGATCGAAGTTGCGCAGGGTGCAGCATCCGCATGTTGAGTTTGTTCTATGTGTAGGAGTTCGTGCATTCGATCCCTCTCTTAGGGTTGGATGGTGAGATATTTGAGTTGGGACCATATGGAGTGGGCTATGGAGATGGTGGTGGACCCGGGTGTAGTTCAACATGACCTTCCAGGCACTAGGGATACCGAAAGCCCAGACTAGCATTGGGATCCAAGTGGGACTACCTATCATTTCCCAGTTATGTCGGTTGACTACGACCTGGATGGTATAGTTGACCTAGCAGTTGAGCGTGTACATTCGCTAGGGAAGTTTCGGTCAACACCAGTGGCCAACCAGTTTATGGATAGACTCCTTGGGTTGTTTTGGTATGACGTTTTCACATGGGATCACAGGGTGATCAACATACTCTGGTAGGAGTTTGTCGAAGGAGGTGGCATTGGCAGGCCACCAGATGGTTCCTTGTATGGAGCTAGTGATTCTTCACCTTTGTGTGGGGCACAGAGGATATAGAGGAGCAAAGCAATGGTGGCATCACTACTGACACATAGGGAGATTCACTTCCCTTAGGGAGGATTTGGAGTGATGATACCAATCGAGTGTGGGTCGACACTTAGAGATACAACTCTAGACCATCACATCCAAGGATGTGTGGGAGCATCTAGCATTGAGTAGTAGACTACAGGTGGACATGGAGGTGCATGGTGTTGTACCGTAGCGTGTTGGATTGCGTTGTACAGTAGGATTGTCTTACATCACATTGAGTACACGTGGGGAGTGACTAGTGCTTTGACACAGGTAGGGCATGTGATGGTATAGGGTGGTATAGCAGTAGCCGAGGATATCTTGTGGTGTACAAAGATATGTCTTCCATTGGTTTATCAGTAGGTCCAAGACAGAGAGGGGCATTCAAAGGAATATTCTTCAGTACCCCTGTAGACTCTTGATCCTACCCTTGGGGACCTACCCGCCCATGACTTTCCAGCTGAGACGTTTGGTGGAAGCACAGGCTGACGGATATAGGCTTAGGGACGACGTGATTTTTTGTCGAGGTAGCATAGGTTCCACTCCTGGCCTCACTTAGGGGGAGTTGATTGCGAGGGAACTACATGATGCACTTCTGGGGGAACAATTTGAGGTGTCACAGAAGCCTGAGGGACAATGCATGGTAGACTTCATCTACACAAGGTCACCCAAACTCCGAGTAGTATCTAGGTGTATCGTCAGGAGTTGGGATAGCGGTCTGGCAAGAGCAGCGTAGGTTGGCTTGCGTGGGACAAAATCTTGATACTTGGGGTCCACCCATGGGATACATACAGGGGTCAGAGATGAGGGCCAAATGGGTCTAGCAGGTAGCAGCGCTACGCAGTGACATCCTGTGATGAGAGGGAGTTATGAGCTCCAAGTATGGTTGGGGAATCTAGGGATCTGGTTAGTGGGTGGATCAATCCACATTGTGATGAGCAAAGCCATGACAGAGGGTGATCCAGTTCACATTGGGTTTGACACATGCGGGATCACTGAGACCTCCACCGCATGGCGAGGAAGACTTATCCTGTTGTTGCTCAAGGTCGGGATTAGCAGTGGAGGGGTAGATAGTGGCATCATGGAGATGCCTGAGTAGGATGAGTTTGACTCTCAACGATTTTTCGCCACTAGGCCTCAAGAGAGGAGGATATAGTCCACGCACGATGGGGAGTATGTGATAGTCAGAGTAGCATAGCATCAGCATGGTGACACCACTCTGAGATTAGTGGGGGACCTGAGCATCACAACTCTTCAAAGCTCAATAACCTTTAGGGATGAGCTGACTAGTACTAGGGGAGATCATGTAGATCTTCCATTGGGCTTTAGTGAGTCACTGATGGAGTGGGATACTTCATTAGCATGGCAGGTGGGTCAGCACGATGATATCTAGAGAAGCTCGCGTGAGTGAGACGCTATCTCGGTAGGCATTGGGTTGTATCTTCAAGAGTATACCCTTTGAGTACATGATGGATGGGATGGCCTACATAGTAGGACAACTTCACAAGGGGTTGTGAATAGTGCCACGTTTTCATGCTCCCCTACTCATTGATGGTATGTAGGGGACTTATGGTACTTGTACTGGGCAGGATAATGAGTGGAGCGAGGGGAGCTTCACGTTGGACAGGATGGCTTGGGATCCTGCTATTGAGGGATTCTTTCATGTCAGGACAGTGCAGAGGCTAGAGACGATTCAGTGGCACATATGGGACCCTAGCGCAATTTGCAGTGACCGTGGGGAGCAACAGCTAGAGAGCATGCTTGTTCAACAATTGCTCAAGGAAAAGCATTTTTTGGCGTGGAGGATTGTAATATCACTTCCCATAAAAATATGTTAAGTGCCTTCCTCAATTTTTGTAAATTATGGATGGGGAAAATTCTGGATACATGGGAAAAGCGAGTTGACATTAATTAAATTAATGTTGCGTGGTAGTGGAGGCCCCAAACATTAGACAAAGGGAAGATTAATCACATAGTGGGATATAGTGACAACCCCATGATGAAATACGCACCCGTTGATGGAGAAATTTGAATGGCTAAGGAGGGGATCAAATTGTTTGGTGAAGGGGCCCATGTGAAGGAAGAGAGCAACAATTATAAATAAGAGCAAGGCAACATCATTGAGCACTTTTGATCATTTGATATTTTACACTATGTTGCTCAAGTTGTTCTGCTAAGTCACAAGTGTTGTTTAACACTCGAGGTTTCCAAGGGGAAATCTCACCCTTTGCTTCGGTGGACCACAAGTGCCACCCTAGGGAGGTAAATTCTTCTCATCTTTGGTAGCTAGGAGGATACCACACAGCTCCATGAATTTCCTTGGCCAGTTGGGAGGTAGAACCAGGGAGTACACAGTTCCTTTGAGAGAGTGGGAGTCGGGAATTGATGCCACATTCATTGTTGGGCTTTCATTGTCCAAATTGCAAGAGGAGAGTGTTGACAGAAATGTAACTAGGTTCGGCCTTCATAAATGTACTTTTGATATTTGTACTTATTCAAGAAAAGAAATATTTTTTTATAATATATATCAATGAGTTTCTTGCTCATTGAAATAGGTCTAGCACATGTTAAGTGCTATAGGTGAGTTAAATAGTCAAAAGGAAATGTTGAAGGCCTTAACGCCATGTTACACCGTGTATGATTATGTATTAGGGTAAGAGAATACCTCCAAGCAAAGTCAAGTCTCCTCCTATGCAAAGGCACCATCAAAGAAGCTCCTTCAAGCATGTGACACCACCAAAGAAGCCATCCGAAGCAAGCATAACAAGTCAGCTTGCAGACTATACTCAAGTCGACCTTCTAGTCGGCCTAAAGGGAGGGACAATCCTCTATATATAGAGGTTGTCCACTCCATTATAACGCACTGAAATATCTCTAAAATCATCGAAGGGAAGTAACCGAAAACGAGAAGGAAAAGCCTAGTCTAAAGGGTCTCCAAGACAAGCGAAGGAAGGAGGAACAAGGCCGAAGTGAAGAGGATTGTTTCTAGGGCTAGAAATAGTCACACGTGCGAAGGAGGGGAGGTTAAGTCTGCGTGTATGACATATGGATCAAACAGTTCATGAATTAGTGTTGGTTGGGTTTGAAACTAGTTCTACAAGGCTCCCCAAGTCAAGTGAAGAAGCCTATCTCTCTAGCGAAGGAAAAGGATTCTAATTCTCTAGGATACCTCCCACACGTGCGAGAATTAGGATCGCAGTGCTATCACACTAAGCCTACCACCATACATCCAGAAGGAACTCTGTTGATCAAGAGAAGGAATGAGTATCATTAGGTAAAGGATATGACTAAGTAAAAGTATCTCTTCTAGAAGATCTACTTACAGTGGAAGGAAGAATGAAGTGTCGGGGTATGAAGTGCCGAAAGGAGGTAGAGAAAGTGTCGTGGAAACATAGTGCAATGAAAAGGAAGGACTCAACTTGTGCTTGGAGGATCTTCTAGTCAAGAGTTTAGGGTTTGGCATTGATCAAGGAAAAGGCTTCAGTAAGAGAAAACTTACTGAAGGGTTTTCCTCTGAAGAGGAGAGGTTTTGTCCCTTGCAGAGAGCCAACATTTTGTGTTCTTGTTTTATGTTTTGATAGCATTTTGATGAAGCACACACACATGTATTAATAAGAGAAGACGAAGATTAAGCTAACAAAAGACAAATTGTAAAAAGACTTCACAAATTGTTATCTAGTCTTGAAGAATCACTCTACACCTAAGTGCCCTAGATTTTTCAACATGGTATCAGAGCTAAGGTGACACATCAAGGAAAGGGCATCTCAAGAACACTCATCAAGGAAAGACATCTAAAAAAGTTGAAGCATTAAGCCAAATCTACTCAAAGAAAAGAAATCCTACTATCTATCATTCATCAAGGAAGACTACATATCAAGAAGAAGAGCCTTACACAAAGGCACCTACAAAGAAGAGCAGATAAAAAAGGGACCTACATCATCTACAAGTTACCAAACAAATTTCTTCATCAAGCAAGTCCACTTGGAGAAGACAACTTGAAGAACGTCAAGATCCTAGGAAGGCAAACCATCAAGTCTTCAAGGAGGAAGCAAATCCATTACATCTCAAAATCTATCAAGTAAAGTATATGCCCCCTTCTGAATATACATCAATGTATTTTTGCAAGGAACGAAACAAATTGGTAGGTACCAATAACTTTCTTGCATGGAAGAAGAAGACTGATTTACTTATCAAGGAGAATGAACTTCTAGAACATGTCAAAGGGAATATCACTATCCTTGCTAAGGAACAAACTCAAGCCTTAGCTAAGTATAATAAGGATGGGACAAGAGCTCAAAGGATTCTAATAGAATCTGTCAAGGACTCTCTTCTCTTATGTCTCCAAATTTGGAACATCAAAAGAAATTTATGATAAGCTAGTAGAGCTATCCTCGGTATCCAAAACCAGAGAAGTGATATTTTTAAGAAATGAATTGTACAAAATGAAGATATCAAAGGAAGGAATAGCTCCCTACTTCATGAAGATCTCTAAGATGAGAGATCAACTTCAAGAACTTGGGGAAATCATGTTTGACAAAGAAATGACAATTGTAGTACTCAATGTTCTACTTGAGGATTGGGGCAACTTCACGTCAAGCATATATGCCAAGAAGGAGGCAACCACACTCAGTGAAATGTGGTCTCTATGCAAGACAGAGGAAACCAAACTTAAGGCAAAGGAAGATGTGGGATCAAAGGAGCAAGCATCTACTACCATGGCCAAGAGAAGGGAAGAAAGGGTAAATTTGGCAAATTTGGTCCACGAAGAACAAACAACAAAGACATGTCCAAAATCCAATGATATGGATGTCAAGAATATGGGCACTACAAAAGGAATTGTCCTAAACTTAAGAAGGACAACAACAACAAAAGAAAGAGGGAACAAGCTGACATGACTCAAGAGGTGAAAGAAGAAGAAAAGAAGCAAAAGAAGGAAGATCCTCCGGATCTCTATTATGACTAAGTCAAACTCTCTATTTCAAGTCTTCTTTCAAGGTTTCGAGTAGAATAGGAGCATGTAGAAAGTGCATGGTTAAAAACATCTTCTAGAATTTAGAAGCATGTAGTACATACAGTTCTAGATACTCTTGTAGAAGTAGCATTTATAAATGAGAACAAAATGTATGGTTAGAAATATCTTCTAGAATATAGGAGCATGATGAACATAGCTCAAGATATTCATGTAGAAGGAGCATAACTAGAATAGGACCTCATCCACTATGAAAGAAAATTGATCATGAATAAGAATCTTAGAAGACCTCCATCATCAAAAGGAAAGAAACATTTGTAGGGTAAGGATCTTCAAGATGGAATCTTCAAAAGAAGATTCATGAATAAGAAGGAGATCTCTCATTGGGAAGTCCCATTCATGGGACTCAAGAAAAGGATGATGTGCATGCAAGCTAAGATGAAGCAAGATGGGCCACATCAAGGACAACCAAATGAAGCTAAGATGATCAAAGGAGAATCAAGATGAGGTATGTATGCATCAAAGCTTAGTCATGTTATCATATGTATATTATTGAGTCATGTTAATAGTTCGATAACATGATCAAGTATGAAAGAATCTCTTTCACCGAGGACATGCTCTAAGGCATGTACTAGAATGCAATGAAGGTCAACAAAAGAATATGATCATATAGGAGTATAAGATTGTTGACTAAGAAGCAAGAAAGAATGTTGACTAGTCCAGGAAGCAAGCAATGATGAAGTGCTCTCAAGGAGCATAAGGTGGTTGACCAATTTATCCAAAGAGAAGCAAATGAAGAAAGAGATCAAGCGTGTCAAGAACACTGAGAATCACTATCTGAAAAAAGTAGTTTAAAGATATCTCCCGAAAGAAGGCAGGAGAAATCTGAGAAGGAAGGACCGACCCCTGACACCTATGAAGGACTTGGAGATATGAAAGATGCAAATAATTGATTCTACTATACAAAAATGTCGTGATGAAGAAGCCATCCAGCAAAAGAAAAAGAAATGTTGAAGCAATATCAGGATAAAGTCATGATGGACTACTAGTTCGAAGCATTTAAACAAGCAAGTACGACAAAGCATCCACGAGAAGTGTATTTTGAAGCGTGGACATATGACAAAAGAGTAGCCAGATGACAAGAAAACTTGATGTATGACAAGAAAGCTACTTTCCACGAAGGAAGCAATGACATGACAAACCAGGAAGGAAAGTTATTGATGGATGGTACCCTACCTAGAAGAAGTTCGAACAAATACTTCATGGCATCAAAGAAAGGAAGGAGATCAAGTAGCTGAAGGACCCACAAAGAAGAAGTTGCTGATGAATGAAAGAGTCCCTAGTTAAGAGGGAGCTTTGACAAGTCCATGATCGAGAGGGAGTTTTGGAGCATCCCTGATTACAAAGGTGTGACAATTGTGTTTTTCCACATGGGTCATGCACTAGACCAGGACTAACAACTGTAAGTCTAGATGAAGGCCATGAATGGAAATGTAACACAGGATGGACACAACATTCTTGTCTTCACTTGGGAAGAAAGAATGGGAGGATTGGGTAATCATCTGGTATCCGATACTCTTTGAGGATGTGTAGGGCATCCAAAGCAAAAGTAGGCAAGAGGATCGATATTCTTTGAGGGCTGGGAACCCAAGACTAGAATAGTCCTAGAAGGTCATACTCAGTGAACACCTGAGTGGGTATGTACCTTGAGAGACGATGACTAAGGTGTCTATAAGTCATTGGTCTCGCCAACATTGTGCTTTGATCTATTGAGAGATAGAGTTGTCAGTCAAGGCGTTGCTGTGGAAACAATGTTGGTTATTATGATGCTATAGCAGATGGATTACAAATCTGGTTTCTCTTATGTGAATTCTTCATAAATTGATAATAGTCAAACACCTTGTAATATTGTATGAATATCTCCCTAGTTAAGAGGGAGTGTTGACGAAAATGTAACTAGGTTCGATCTTCATAAATGTACTTTTGATATTTGCACTTATTCAAGAAAATAAATATTATTTTTATAATATATATCAATGAGTTTCTTGCTCATTGAAATAGTCTAGCACATGTTAAGTGCAATAGGTGAGTCAAACAGTCAAAAGGAAATGTTGAAGGCCTTAAGGGCATGTTACACCATGTATAAATATGTATTAGGGTCAAGAGAATACCTCCAAGCAAAGTCAAGTCTCCTCCTATGCAAAGGCACCATCAAAGAAGCTCCTTCAAGCATGTGACACCACCAAAGAAGCCATCTGAAGCAAGCATAGCAAGTGGACTTGCAGACTGTCCTCAAGTCGGCCTTCTAGTTTGCCTAAAGGGAGGGACAATCCTCTATATATAGAGGTTGTCCACTCCATTATAACGCACTGAAATATCTCTGAAATCATCGAAGGGAAGTAACCGAAAGCGAGAAGTAAAAACCTAGTCTAAAGGGTCTCCAAGACAAGCGAAGGAAGGAGGAAGAAGGCCGAATTGAAGAGCATTGTTTCTAGGGCTAGAAATAGTCACACATGCGAAGGAGAGGAGGGTAAGTTTGCGGGTATGACAACAAAATCAAACAGTTCATGAATTAGTGTTGGTTGGGTTTGAAACTAGGCCTACAAGGCTTCCCAAGTCAAGTGAAGAAGCCTATCTCTCTAGCAAACGAAAAGGACCCTAATTCTCTAGGGTATTTCTCACACTTGCGAGAAGTAGGGCTATAGTGCTGTCACACTAAGCCTACCACCATACATCAAAAAGGAACTCGGATGATCAAGAGAAGGAATGAGTATCCTTCAGCAAAGGATATCACTAAGAAAAAGTATCTCGTCTAGAAGATCTACTTATAGTGGAAGGAAGAACGAAGTGCCCGAAGAAGGACAAAGTGTTGGGGAACGAAGTGTCGGAAGGAGGTAAAGAAAGTGTCGTGGAAACATAATGCAAAGAAAAGGGAGGACTTGACTTGTGCTTGGAGGATCTTCTAGTCAAGAGTCTAGTGTTTGGCATTGAGCAAGAAAGAAGCTTCAATAAGAGAAAACTTACCGAAGAGTTTTACGCTCAAGAGAAGAGAGGTTTTGGCCCTGGCAGAGAGCCAACATCTTGTGTTCTTGTTTTATGTTTTGGTAGCAATTTGATGAAGCACACACACATGCATTAATAAGAGAAGAATAAGATTAAGCTAACAAAAGACAAATTGTAAAAAGACTTCACAAATCGTTATCTAGTCTCAAAGAATCCCTCTACACCTAATTGCCCTAGATTCTTCAACAAAGAGAGATCCACATTCAATAGTACAAATTTTTGGGGATTGAGCCTGTGTCATGTTGCCTAGGACTATGCAATCATTTGTGGGGGCTGAGTGTGGGGAAGGCTTGAGAGAGTGATTGAGGAGTTGGGGTTGCTTGCGATTAGATTGGGGGAGATTGTAGGGGATTTTCCAACATTTTGGAGGAACAACAAACACAAAATATGCTGCAGGTTACATTTTCTGCTTGTAGAGGAGTGTCACGCCCCCAAACTATTTTTTTTTTTTTTTGGGCGGGTGCGGCACTACCGGGCAGGTCGTTTTATAACGCTGCCTATAGACTACGCCTTCCAACACTTGTTCCGCTGTCGCTACACAAGTATTATTCTTTAACCGATTCTTATAACCGAACTGTAATCTTATCAACGAACCTTATAATGCCTTAATTATAATTCTGCTGTATAAATTACCAATTCATAAACCATAATATAAAACTGTTCTCCAACATAATAGAGCGTAATACCAAAACACATATGCACACATAAAATGTTTGGAAGGGTAACTCCCAAAGAGTCTACTCGATACTTCTTTTATTAAACTGTTTTGCAAATCTTGCGTGCCGGCAAACCGCCACGGCCACACTGAAATGTTTATCAACACAGTCCGTGTAACCTACGGCCTGTACAATAGAATACCGGTCTTACAATTGTGTGTATGTCAACATACCGCCTCGACCACACAGAAATTTTATGTCGACACAGTCCGTGTACCAAGTGTATACCCCACGGCCTGTACATAGAAATTACAGCAGATTATAACTACACCGTCCCTTTTGCGCACTTGGTGCAGCAACGCCGAGACCGGTGATTATGCAACCCACAATTTTGTTAATTATGTACAGTGATCCCGCGGCCTCCACTGTAATTGTTTTTTGACCGACCTGTATTCAAGCTGTCTCTCTTACCGCAATTGCGCACTTAGCGTGCTGCCTTGCCAAGACCTGCGTAATACTCCGTCCGCCTTGCTGTTCGATCCCGTTGTCCACCGTCTCCCTTGACCGAGTCTGTAATCCGCATAAACTGACCTGAATCATACGATGCTCCCCATCCTTCATGCACATGAGTTAGTGCGCATTACTATTAAGCCTTTCGCATTTCTTCATGTTCCGTATGCGCAGTCCCGTCGAGCGAAGATGTTTTGAAGACTTCGGGTGATTCGATGATGGAATGAGCTCACGCTCATCCATATTTATACGCTTCTCCAACATGATTCGAGGGTTCACTTTATTATAAGCCGACCTCCCTTTTCCATAACGGATCCACGTCCATCCATACATGTCCATACATAAACTGTGTCGGCTTGTTTTAAACATGCGTGCTCACTCCACATGTTAATGGCCGACATATTCTTTTATGAGCCCATGTATAATTTATTTATATTTTAATTACTTTAATGGACCTCTATCCATAAAGTATGTTATCCCCATATACGTCCTCCATTATCCACGTATATAATATTATATTCATGCTCCATATATTATCTCTCCTCCATTTATAATTATTCTTATATGCTCCACGTATATAATATTATATTCATGCTCCATACATGCTCCACGTATATAATATTATATTCATGCTCCATACATTATCCCTCCTCCACTTTCATATACGCACTCCTTTATATTTTAATGGCCCTCTCCATTACATATATATAAGCCACGTATATCTTTCCACATATTAATATATGCGCTCATCTTTATATGATATTCGTTCCTCCTTATATCTCCATGGCCGTCCCATCATATATAAGGTCATGCATATCATACTTTATTATTTTTCACATATTATATTCCACTCGTCCATGTACATATTCATATGTGCGTTCAGCCACTATACAATATGTTATCATGTGCGCTCATACCATTACATATATGCGTATGAGCTCCTTATCGTGTTCTCAATAATATCGTTTGACACTTGGCCACATCCCGGCCAATGTGTCTCCATATATCTCGTCGCACTGCTCGCTTGTTTGTCGGCGAAGTCGTGTTCCGCCCGTCGTGCGGCGCGTCCGAAACCTCAGGGCGTTACAAGGAGGCTCAAGATTTTGTGGTCAATTTTGGAGTGTCAAATCTATGACAAACCCTTTCTGTGTTTATTGAGGAGAGGCCAAGATTAATTTGGTAGAATTTTCTGGGCAGATTCGAGGGGTCAAACAAGGGTCCCAACTCAGCCAGCAGCTAGAGGAGCTAGGGGAATTTGGGCCAAAATTTCGAGGTAAACATTTTGCCAATTCCGTCATGGGTTTTTGTGAGTTATTGCTGGAGAGCCCAGGGTTAATTTCCCAGAATTTTCTAAGCACCGGAGGAGGCCCTAGCAGCTATTATTTGCAGCCAGCATTGCAGTTTTCACTGGGACAACACAAAGATTGTTGGGGACAACCACATTGCATGTTAGAGCAACTGATTTCATCACCTAGATATTGTTAGCTTGCCTTGGGCGCCCCTAGGTGCATGCTTTCTGATTTTACTTTTGTACCCAACAATTATATCAATAAAATGCCTCAACTCAACGCAGTTTATGGAGATTTTTGGTTGTTTAATGTGCTGTAAATTTGTGTATGTGTTTTTGATATGTTTGCTTTGTTCATAATTGTAAATTTCCGTTAGGAATATTATAGAATATGCTTGTAAATTGATTATTAGGTGAAGATTATGTGATTTTATCACTGCTGTAGGTGAAATTATATGGCTATAACAAACATATCAGATCTGGAAAACAACCCACAGTCCACAAAAATTTCAGTTATGTGCATCCAATTGACTTTAGATTGATTCTTACTATCTTAGGCAAATTATTTAGTGAATTTAGGCTTGATTTATATGCAGTTAAGCCCTGAATATACTACTGTCATAAAATGCTTCAGAATTTAAATGAGAACAATGATGTAAATGAAGGGTTAGAAAGCAAGCTAAGAGGCTTAGTGTCCTTGTAGATGACTAGAAAGGCTTCTAATGAACTCAAAGACTTGCAACCACGAAGATAGCTCTAGAATTGCTGCAAAATCAAATGTTAGAAATGAAATATTAAATCAATGACTGTAATGGTTGTATGAGGGCTAGAATGAGAGAGCTAGGGCTAGGAAAAAGCCAAAGATAGGCCTAAGAAGGCGTGAAAGGGAAGAAATGAGGGGAATGTGGTCTTTCTGTAATATTTTAACTAGAGAAATATGGTGAAATGTCAAAACATGAACTAGCTACAACAAACAAATAAACATGCAATCTGAAAACTCCACAGGAACAACAAATTTAGAACATCATTGAGCAGAAAAAATAGAGATGAGCCAATTTATTGAACATCCAATGAGAAGTAGAGTACAAAATATAGTGGAATGTGTGCACTTGGGCTTGCCAAAGCAAGCACATAGAACCTAGGTGAGAATGAAGAAAACTCCACACTGAAATGGCTCATTGAATGAATGCTTTACCCAGAAATTTGCAGTTGCTGCTGTTGGAGGCAAACTGATATTTGAGGCCTCAAATCTGCTTCAAAAATTATGAAAATTTAGGACAGTGCTTTCCAACCCCAGACCAACAAAACCCAAAAAGCTTTTGGGCTGATTCCAAACTCCCAGAATTACCCAAAAATCAAGTGAAATCACCCACTACCCAAAACCCTCCACAAAAATAACTGAGAAGCCACTGAAAGATAGTGCTGGAATGATAAAGTGAAATTCCAGCTGTTTCCCAACTCAAGGTTGCAGCAACTGCTTTAGCAAGAATGACCCAATTTTCTGCAAATTCTCAAGGCAAATTTCCCCGACAATCTCTTCCTCCAGGAAACTCTACTTTTGCTACTGCTTCCTCCAGAAAAATTCGTCCCACCTGTTGCAGAGATGAAATGGATCATAAAATGTGGGAAAAGAAGTATCCAATCAGCTCCAAACTTCTCTCCTAGGGTGATACTCTATTTTCACCGAAAGAGAGTTGGGATTCTCCGCTTGGAAATCCCCATCTAAGCAGCACTAGTTGACTTAGCTCAACAACTTAAGCAAACCTTCCAATTCAAAAGTGAAATGCTAAAACCAGAATGATCAAAATGAGGCTCTAACCTTCCTTTTAGTTTTGCTTTCCCTTCCTCATAGCATGGTTCGATTTCTTTCACACTATGATTTGATACCATGGTTTGATTCTTCCATGCTTGGTAATCTCCACAACTTAACTTCACTTTAATTTTTCTTCTTTTCCTAAGTCCCAACCATTTTTTTCTCCAAAATTTATTATATATCTTTTCAACTTATTTCTCCTAATTTTAGTTATCTAAATATATATATTAATCTCCAAAATTGCAGAATTGGGAAATTCCCTGTCAAAATTTTTGATTTGGGACATGACAGTTTAAAGGCCATAACCAAGAAGGAAAAGCCCTATAGCACTGATGTCAAGCCTCAAAAAGCTGACGATTGGCAAGAGAAGGCCCTAAAAGGGCCAACGGTTAAGGGTTAAGCCACTTAGGGGTTGTGGCTAGGGTTTGAAGTGGGGATGATGGCCAAAAGTGGCTACCTAAGCCCATGACAAGGGCAGAAAATGGAGGCTGAGGCCTCCAAAGGCATGCGACTAGGAAAATAAAGGGGGTGAGGGCCTTAAGAGGCCACGACAAGCCCTAGAAAGGATGCAACCAAGCCAAGTGGGGGGGGGTGACGGGCTTAGAAGGCCTCTAGGCCTCATCACTAGGGAAAAAGAGGACAGCTAGGCGTAAGGGACTAAAAAAATTTGAAACCCCTACAAACACAAAAATTCGCTACAAATTCGCTGCGAAAGGTTGGATGGCTTCCTTTCTTAAGCTAGAAACTACGCCTGGAGGGTGATTGAAGGCTAGATTCGCCTCAAAACCCAAAAAATTCTCTTGAGCAATTTAAAAGATCCACTTGCACAAATGAATAAAAGAATTCCAAACCCCAAATATATATACAAAATTTGAAACCCCAAATACCGAATTGCTACAAAATAAATTTGGTTAGGAAAATGATTTACAAATTATTTACATATGTACAATATTTACAAAATTAAATTACAAGATCTCAATAGCAAATAAATTCTTTTTAGCCCAAAATCAATAATAATAATTTTGAAAAGTAATATTTTGAGTAAATGGAAATGGATGAATAATTTCAAAATATAGATATTGGCCAAAACCCTTCTGCAAAATTAATTACCACAATGAAATCTCAGAGTCCAAACATAGTCACCTCTTCCCCATAGTCTGTGAACTTGCCCAAGGGTTTGCATACCTATAAATCTCTATATGTTCCTTGAAAATTTTTCTTTACATCTTTGTGTTCTGCTTCCTTGGACTGTTGACACATTGTGGTCAACAGATCTTAATTTTTTTTTGTAAGAAAAAGGTTGCTAGGTTTCCCCCCCATGTGGGTTTTCTCAGGATAGATTCTTGTGTCTCTTGTCTATCAGTCTCTTTATGATCCTACTATCAAATTTTGTTCTACTGTTGAAGAACTTCTGTGTAATTGCTTAATGATTAATGTGAATACAAAGAGAAGTTAAAGTAATATTATTAGGAGTAATTATCAGCGAGAAGACCTATGAAAAATCAACACTCGGTTATTGCTAAGTGTTAAATTTGGCAACTAGGGCCAAACTTCACCTTTGACAACTCATATGAGGCAGCTGATATTTTTATTGGATTCCTCTCTTCGAGAGGTGTAGGATTGATCTAAAGATCATCTCATTTTGACATGTACAAATGGAATTATGAATTTATTTTGTTTATGGACAAATTGTAAAGGTCGGCCTGCAAACTAATGTAGGCACAGAAGCCCAACAATCACGTCTATTCATCCTCAAGGTTTGCATATAAATACAATGTGCCTGCCCCTCATTTAGACACTTCACTCAATCACATATCTCTCTTATTCATTGATTGGGTACGAATTTCTGAGACAAATCTCCACACGTGCGAAGAAGGCTAGTTTTGTTCGTGTGTTGACCGAAGTTGCAGGAAGGGTTTTTGACCAGCATTGACCAACAATGTTGACCTGTTTGATAGTGGTTTTGTGAGGGATATCTCTGTTTGGGCAGGCCACATTTTTGGGCACAGAAAACGAGGCAGACCACATTGTTTGAATAGTGTTGACTGCAATAGGGTTTGACTATAGTATTGACTTTTGTTGACCAGGTTTGATTGGATATTTTTAGACTGTTTTTGAGTTGATTTTATTTCTTGTTGGAGGTTGAGTTGACCATGTTTGACCGAGCTGTTTTGGAGGTCAAATTATGCCTTGTTGACCAACGTTGACTTTCTAGTTAGGGGTTTGTGTAGCTGCTACTTGTTGGGACAGATTTCACTGTGATTGGGCAAGTGAATATTGCATATTGTACTCTCTCCCTCTTTTGAACTTTTGAAGAATAATAAGAAGAATTGATCAAAGGGTTTCCCCACATTGGGGTTTGTCCCTGGCTGGCACCATATCTTGTGACCTCTTGTCTTGTCTTGGCTTGTCTTCTACTATTAGTGTTTGTGTTCTATCTGTATTTTGCTATCATGTTGATGTGATTGCTAATTTGGATATTGATATTGGGTAGAAAATTGAAATAAAATTGCTCTTAAGCATACAACATACCATTGCTATCTAAAATTAACATGGTATAAGAGTTGAGGTGAAGACAAAGCTCAAGCAAGAGTGAAAAGAGAAATCACTAAGAAGAGCAATCACTGAGATCCTTTGATCAAGGACAAGATTCAATGGCCTCCACATCCTACTTCAAGTCTGATGATAAGCTTCATGATAAGTTTGATTATCATGCTTGGAAGATGTCTCTTGATTTGACTTTAGAGAAGCAAGATGTTATGGATTATGTGCAGAGAAAGATTTCGAAACCTCCTTCTAATGCATTTGCTGCTGCTAAGACAAACTACAAGAAGGGTGAAGTCAAAGCAAACAAGATCATCAGGGATTCTATTCATAAGCATTTAATTGCTCACATCTTCGATTTGTTGATTTGGGGTAGCATCGAATGTGCTCTAGCCACGAAATTTGGTGGAAAGGTTGGGGCACATGAGATCTCCAATACCCAGAAAGGGTTTGGGCAAATTTATAAATAGTTTAGGAGATATTAAAATAATTAATATTTTTAATGGAGTCCCTAAGTCTAAACTTAGGGAAAATAAAATATTAATGTGTATTAATATGAAACTGTGTTAGAATGGTCCAAAAGACATAGACCAAGCTAGATCTAATCTTAGCCGTTGATTAGGGACTTAATCTCAGCCGTTGATATGTCAACAGAAAAAGGTATAAGAGAAGGCTTGAGGGTCACTTGGAGAATACACCAGAGTGATCAGTCATTCTATTCTCTACAGCGGGGTTTGCTAAGAGAGATAGAATTAGTGATCGGGAGATGCAACTGAGGGGCATTTGAGTACAGAGACACAGAGAGGCAGAGATAGTGCCAGGAGAGCAGCGCAGCGCAATAGCCGGGGAGAGTGACGCTGAGC
The DNA here is from genome assembly GCA_000404065.3 of Pinus taeda. Classification (NCBI taxonomy): domain Eukaryota; kingdom Viridiplantae; phylum Streptophyta; class Pinopsida; order Pinales; family Pinaceae; genus Pinus; species Pinus taeda. Next base: position 25,922 of record APFE031473505.1, read on the forward strand.
TAGCTAGCGCTGACGCTGGGACACGTAGAGGCAGCCAAGAGTTGCGCAGTGCCTCAGAGAAGCCAACGTTGTTGATGCAGAGGGCCAAAGGGCTTACGCAGACCAATTCGAGGTGACACAGGGCCAGCGATGGACAGAGAGGGGCTGACGCTGGGGTTTTTGGGGCAGATTGGTGCTGAGGAGCTGCCGGAAGGATTATCCAGGGTTTCAGCCAGGAGATTTGTGAGAAACTGAGAGGTATTACTGCCAAGGAAATTCTGTGTTGGGTAGGCCAATTTTGGCACCCAGATTGTACTCTGATATTGCTTAATAAGAAAACCCTCAGATAGTTGCTTCGGTTTTCCCACATTGGGTTTTTCTGGGGACATTAGTCCAAAAATAATGGTGTCATATGGTGTGATTGTTTATGTTTCCTTTAGTTGTCGATCTATAATATGTTGAGCATGCATTAATGTTTATTTTCAGTATTTACATCGTAAATAACTTGTTAAGTAAAATAACATGTAGGTAGGAATAAATCAGATAAAGTGCATGGAGGGTTTCTAACTATGTAAACTTAGAAACTTCAACATGGTATCAGAGCATGATTGCAGATCACAAGAGGACTAAGAACATCAGCCGAGCTGAGCGATAGTAGTAGAAAATGGCTGTCCTGACATGGTAGAAGCTGTTTCTAGTAGAGCAGCAGCAAGGGAAGGGTTCGTGGGGACTAAGGACATCAACCGAGCAGAGCAATAGCAGCAGAAAGCAACTGTCTCGAGGTGGCGGAAGTTGTTTCTAACAGAGCAGCAACAAGGGAAGGGTGACGCAGTGCCTGCATCATCAAAGGTGAGCCGAGAAGAGGCAGCACAGAAGCTAAGGAAGGCAAAGGGAGCCTCATGCAGAGCCACGCAGTTGGCTGAGGAGGTTGGGTTGTTGGCGCCGAGATTGCGCAGAGCCTAGGAGCTCTCACCTTCAGGTTGCGGGGGTTTAGAAGACTGTGGGAATATTGCAGAGTGGAGCTGGTGAGGTACTATAGTCAGAACAATACTTGACAGAGCAAGGCTAGAGGAGTTGCTACCGAGGGTTTCTAGCCGAGGAACTGGATCAGTGGTGCAGTTGCACAAGACAATCAAAGTAGGGGGCATCTCGACAGAGGCAGAAGGATTTCCAGGACATAAATTAGGACTCAGAGGGAGTCCAGAAGAGAACTTCCAGACGAGAAGCAGAGACTCAAGAGGAGTCGAACAGAGAACTTCCAGGAGGGAAGTAGAGAAGCATCATGGCACTACACGAAGTAAGAGACCAGGATAGACTGGATGGAGCGTCGAACTTCGCAGTCTGGAAGGCCAGAATCTTATCCGTACTTGACAGAAATCGTGTCAAGAACTTCGCCTTGAAGGTAATAGCTATCCTAGTCAACCCCATTGATAACAACAATTATGAGGAGGCAATAGCGAGGGCCAACAACATCATCCTTGGCAGAGTCAATGATCATGTAGTACCACACATAGCCGAGAAGGAAACGACATTTGAGATGTGGGAGGCTCTCAAGAAGTTGTACCAGCATAGTTTTGTGCAAAGAAGAATACTGCTTGAGAATTAGTTGAGGTCATATCAAATGAAGTAGGGAGAACCAATTGACACCTTCCTCGGAGGACTGAATGAGATCTGAGATTAGTTGATTGCTATAGAGGTGACACTAGATTAGCAGTTGATGGCGAGGACAGCCTTAAATGTTGTCTGAGAAGATTGGGAGGTATTTGTGCAGAGTATATTGCGCAGAGGGACTCTCCCACCTTGGGACAAGATGTGGGCAGCTCTTTGCCAGGAAGAGATAAGACGACAGTCGAAGACGGGTAGCAGCAGTAAGGGGATCAAAGTTAAGCAGGAGGAGGAAGATGTGTCCCTAGAATCTGAGGGAAAGCAGGAAAAGCAGAAGAAGAAAGATCTCTCCAAGATCAAGTGCTTCCATTGTAAGGAGTTGGGTAATTATGTGACCCAGTGTCCAAGGAAGAAGAGTAAGGTCGAGTCTTCCGAGACCAAGGCAGCGCCAACACGGGCAGAGAAGGAAGTTTTGACAGAATATGACTGTGCCATGAGTGCACACGCACCGTTTGAGCAGAAGTGGGAGACATCAAGTTGTAGTCAGGTGGACTATAGGCGATGAGGGGCAGGATCCTCTAGGTAACCAACCTCTTGGATTAGACCTTGCTACTGGAGCCCCGAAGAGTAGTAGCAGGACTGGCTGATGTGGGTAGAGACGAATGCGGATGGTGCGACAGAGAGAGCTACAGTGCAGAAGTCTCGAAACAACACGAGGCTAGCAGGCTGCAGCAGTGCGAGAGGCACGTGAGTGTTGCACCAGTGCAGGATGGCACAGAGAGGTGTGCAACGGTGCAAGATGCAGGGAGTTGTTGCAGCAGCGCAGAGGCGAGAGAGGCAACACTTGTCAGCAGTAGAGGGAGCTTCAACATTAGGAGGGTCTCTAGCCCAACAGGGAGGTCAGGTTGGGAGATCAGTTACTTACTTCTCAGTAACTGAGTTGCAGTGTAGCAGTGGGCAGCGTGATGCAACATGATGAGAGGAGATGTAGTGTGGATGCAATGGTTGGAAAAAGGACCAGCAGCAACACGGTTGCAGAGGAAGTTGTCATAAAGATGCAGCAGTGGCAGTGGCAGAACTGTGGGAAACAGTACAGGATGCAGCAGTGCAGAGGATGTTGGGCAAGAAAGCCTAACATCGGCATAGGTACCGATGTCGGATGATCAGAGTAATACTTAATGAGGAGTATTGCTAGAGCACAGTCCTAGCTAAAAGGGAGTGTTGATTTGGGGTAGCATCGGTCATGCTCTAGCCACGAAATTTTGTAAAGAGGTTGGGGCACATGGGATCTCTAATACCCAGAAAGGGTTTGGGTAGATTCTAAACAATTCAGGAGATATTAAAATAATTAATATTTTTAATGGAGTCCCTAAGTCTAAACTTAGGGAAGATAAAATATTTATGTGTATTAATATGAAACTATGTTAGAATGGTCCAAAAGACATGGATCAAGCCAGATTTAATCTTAGCCATTGATTAGGGACTTAATCTCGACCGTTGATATGTCAACAAGAAAAGTATAAGAGGAGGCTTTAGGTCACTTGGAGAATACACCAGAGTGATCAGTGATTCTATTCTCTATAGCAGGGTTTGCTAAGAGAGATAGAATTAGTGATTGGAGGATGTAGCTGAGGGGCATTTGAGTACAGAGAGGTAGAGACAATGCCAAGAGAGCAGTGCAGTAGCTGGGGAGAGTGACACAGAGCCAGCCAGTGCTCATGCTGGGCCACGCATAGGTAGTCGGGAGTTGCGCAGAGCCTCAGAGAGGCTAGTGTTGCTGATGCAAAGGGCCAGAGGGCTGACACAGACCCATCCAGGGTGACGCAAGGCCAGTGCTGGGCAGAGAGGGGCTGACACAGTCCAGAGAGAGGCTGACAATGGGGTTTCCGGGGCAGATTGGTGCTAAGGAGCTGTCGGAAGGATTATCCGAGGTTTCAACTAGGAGATTTGTCAGAAACTGAGAGGTATTATTACCAAGGAAATTCTCTGTTGGGTAGGCCAGTTTCGGCACCAAGATTGTACTCTGATATTGCTTAATAAGAAAACCCTCAGATAGCTGCACCGGTTTTCCCACATTGGGTATTTCCGGGGGCATTAGTCCAAAAATAATGGTGTCATATGGTGTGATTGTTTCTATTTCCTTTAGTTGTTGATTTGTAATATGTTGAGCATGCACTAGTGTTTATTTTTAGTATTTACATTGTAAATAACTCGTTAAGTAAAATAACAAGTAGGTAGGAATAAATCAGATAAAGTGCATGCAGGGTTTCTAACTAAGTAAACTTAGAAACTTCAACACAATTTGAACACATCAAAAGAGATATATGATAGGTTGATTGGCATGTTCAAATCTAGCAATGCAAACCAAGTTCTCTTTCTCAAAAACAAGTTGAAGGATATAAAGAAGGGAAGAGGTGAAGACATCCAATCCTACTTCATGAGGATTATTGAGATAGAAAATGATCTTCTTTTGATTGGAGAAGCTATTGCTGATAGGGAGCTTACTCTCATTGCCCTTGGAAGACTCCCTTGTGAATGGCACATGTTCAACACCACTATTCTTAACAACGACATGATTCCAGGTTTTGAAGAATTGTTGACTAGATGTTCTCAAGAAGAAACAAGGATGCTGGAACTAAATATGCTTTCAAATATGAATGATCCTACTACATTCTCCACTCATGCTAAAAAGAAGAACAATGCAAGTTCAAAGAAGTAATGATAAGGAAGGTCGGATTTCAAAAATAGAAGGAAGGGGAGATGCTTCATTTGCAACAAGTTTGGCCACCATGCTAGGAAGTGCCCTAATAGAAGGGATACACCTCATGATGATGAAAACCACAACAACAACAATTCCAAGGGAAACAACAATGAAAGGAATGGTAGATTCAACAACCAAGGAAAAAGGGATGCTCCTGCTCCTCATCAAGGAAATGGTCACCCTCCCAAGAGATCAAGAAACACTAGGTATGATGAATCTAATGTTGTTGATAACAAGCAAAAAGAATTTTATCTTATATCTGCCCTCTCTACTGCATCTCCTCTGGACACTTTGGGAAATTGGTTGATTGATAGTGGTGCCTCAAGGCACTTCACTGAGTATAAGGAAGATTTTCAAATCTGATTGAAAAGGATACAAATTTGGAAATTATCCTTGGAGACAATGCCACCTATCCCGTGAAGGGAGTTGGGAATGTTACTCTTCAATTGAATCAAGGTAACACCATTCATCTACAAGAAGTACCATATGTACCCAATCTAAAAAAGAACCTGGTATCTATCTCGAGAATGGAGGACAAATGATTCGGGGTGGCATTCATCGATGGAAAGGTACGTGTGTGGAATAAAAATTTCAAAGATACATTTACACTTGGATTCAAGGTTGATAGCCTATATCAAGTTGGAGGAAGTCCATTGGGAGCTATGTCTTGCAACACATCACTTCAATCCGAATTATGGCATCGGAGGTTTGCTCATCTACATTGTAAGGCTCTACTCGATGTGATGAAGATGGTGACAGGTATGCTCGAATTTAAAGTAGAACATGAAGGTGTTTGTCAGGGATGTGCTGAAGGAATGCATACAAGGAGACCATTCCCTTCAAGTGATAGCAAGACTACTGACATATTTCTATTGGTTCATTTTGATCTATCTAGTATGATGTCCATGAACTCTTTGGGAGGATATTTATATTATGCTATCTTTGTGGATGATTTCTCTCGCAAGACTTGGATATATTTCTTGAAGAAGAAGGACGAAGTATTCTCATGGTTTCGTTCTTTCAAAGCTTTGGTCGAAAATCAAACCGGGAAGAAGATCAAAATATTGAGGACCGATAATGGAAAATAATATGAATCAAATGAGTTCAATAATTTTTGTAGAGAAGCTAGCATTAAGAGGGAGACTACTACCACATATACTCCTGAGCAAAATGGTGTTGCTAAAAGAAAGAATTGTTCTATCGTAGAAGCCACTCGTGCCATGCTTCATGATCAAAGCCTTCTGAAGTTCTTATGGGCCGTAGCTGCAAATGCTGCCATGTATGTTCAAAATAGATGCCATCATCAAGCGTTGGACTCCAAAACTCCTGAAGAAGTTTTCACCCGTAAGAAACCTGATGTTTTTCACTTTAGATTCTTTGGTAGCTCTGTATATTTCATGTGCCAAAAGAAAAAAGAAGCAAATTGGATGTTTTTGGGAAGAAAGGAACATTTATGGGCTACATTGAAACTTCTAAGACATATAGAATCTATGTGCCTAGTGAAAGAGAAGTGGATATAAGTCATGATGTCACCTTCATGAGGATGTTGCCCTTGGGAAGATTAGTAACCTTCCTATTCCAAGGAAGGACAATGAAGCAGATTCAAGAAAGCAGGGAGAACTGCAAGATGAGCCGATGCTCGATGCTGAAGGACCAATGGATACCATTGATCCACCCCCTCATGAGCCCTCCTCCAAGGGTACTTAACTGCAATGAGTACCATTGTTCAATCTAATCCTTGCACATTCAAAGAAGTTGTAAAGCACCAAGTTTGGAAGGATGCTATGAACGAAGAGTATGAGTTGATTATGAAGAATGATGTCTGGGATGTGGTCCCTAGACCTAAGGACAAATTTGTTGTCATCTCGAAATGGCTCTACAAGATCAAGCATGGAGCTAATGGAAGTGCTGAAAAGTTCAAGACTAGATTTGTTGTTTGAGGCTTCTCTTAAAAGGAAGGTGTGGAGTACGATGAGATATTTGCACCTGTTGCCCGGTATACCACCCTCTGTTCTATAGCCCTTGTTGCCTCGCAAGGATGGAATCTACACTAGATGGATGTCAAGACCGCATTCTTACATGGTTCAATTAAGGAGGAAGTCTATGCCGAACAACCCGAGGGGTTCGAAGTTCAAGATCGCCAGACACATGTATGCAGATTGAAGGAAGCCCTCTATGAGTTGAAGCACACTCCCCAAGCTTCGTATTAGAGGATTGACAACTATCTAATGAAGCTAAGATTTACAACTGATCCGAACCTTTATTTTAAGGTTGAGAATGATAGACCTCTCATCTTGGTACTTGTGGACGATCTCTTTCTAACAGGTGCAGACCCTCTTATTCATCAATGTAAGAGGGAGTTGGCTTCCGAATTCGAGATGAAAGACCTAGGATTGATGCATTACCTCCTAGGGTTGGAGATCTGGCAAAAGCCAGGTGAGATTTTCCTTTCTCAAGGAAAATACATCATGAAACTACTTGAGAGATTTGGGATCGTGGACTGCAAGTCCGTGACTACTCCGATGGAACTTAACTTCAAGAAGTTATGTGAAAGCGTTGCTAGGCCCGATTTAGGAAATCCTTCTGAGTATCGTCAACTCATGGGGGCCCTGATTTTCTTGGTGAACTCCCATCTGGACATACGTTTTGCAGTGAATACATTGAGTCAGTTTATGGTCGAGCCTCATCACATACATTGGATTGCTGCCAAGAATCTCTTGACATATCTTTGTGGCACAATCACTTAAGGGCTAAAATATATTGTCGAGAATGTGAGGCTCCATGGTTACTCTGATGCAGACTGGGCTGGCCGTGTGGTGGATCGCAAAAACACATCTGGATGTTGCTTCACTCTAGGTTCTGCTTCGATATCCTAGATGAGAAGGAAGTAGAAGTCGGTTGCTTTGAGCATCGCTGAGGCTGAATACATTGCTGCTAGTATGGCCTCCTGTGAAGCTGTTTGTTTGAGAAAGCTCTTTAGTGAGTTGTTTGGACATGTGTTGGATACCACCATGATCTATTGCGACAACCAGAGTGCGATTCGTCTTTCTGAGAATCCCGTGTTTCATGACCGCTCCAAGCATATTGATATTAAGTACCACTTTATTTGGGATATGGTACAACGAGGAGCAATAAGTCTCCACCATATTGGGACTGATGATCAGGTTGCAGATATTCTTACAAAGCCCCCGGGGAAGGTCAAATTCTTAACCTTCCATGAACAACTTGGAGTCGTGGAGAGACTCTCTTATGAGGGGGTCCCGTATGAGATGGATGTTGAGTGCTAGGAGCTCTGGGGGCCTTGGGGTACTTCTTGGAGCGATGAGCGACCATAGGGTGAGTGGTTCACCTTCGCCTAGTGGTGCGCGATGTATAGTGTGAGTGGTCCACCTTCCCTTGTGATACCCCATGTTGAGATATGCATAGGATGAGTGGTTCACCTTCTCCTATGGCATATGAGCAGGACGAGTGGTTCACCTTCTCCTGCTGGTACATCCTACCCATGAAGTCTAGGATTCATGGGAAGTGCCTCTCATCTGACCAATGACTAGGGAAATGAGGATAGGGACCATAGTACTACCAATGGACACATATTCGAAAAAAAATAAAAAAAAAATATTCGAAATAAAAAGAACATAAAATTAAGTAAAAAGAAAAAAAATAAGTATTAAAAACCGTTATTCGACACCCAAGCCAACACCGCCGTCATAACATCCCTTGTTGCCACCTGTAGCTAGCCATCTGTTTGTTGCACCCACCACTAGAGCCCTAATCCCCATCGGTAATGCTCAACAAAATAGATACGTTGTCACTATCCCATTAACCCTTCATTGTTCCATACGCTCGCTCCCCTACTGACTACCTGTACTACCATTCCTACACTGCTTCCATTGTTTCCCATTCTCCCATGTTGTTGCTTCTTCTTCCTCTGTTCCACGACCAACCACCAGCACCACAGCTGCAATTAACATTGACAATGCTGCTCCCGATTGTGACACTGATTAGAAAGACAGAAATTTCGCTTCCCTGCTACTGCTCCAGTCTGTGTCCATACTCACCACGCTCACGACCTGCGTACACAAACTCCTGCGACATCCCCATCCACGTCCACGTTGCCTGGTCCACACTTTGTGTCGTGCTCCTCCGCCCCATCCTCGGCCTCTTCCACTATATTCCCATTTCAAAATAAAATCCACATTGTCTGTCCACATTTCAAAATAAAATCTTTCACATCGATTGGAGAATCGATGTCACCGTCTCATTAAAAACTATAGCCGCCTCTTCTGTGAGTAAGTCAAAAATTCATTTCCATGTGCATGAATTGAATTCTAAGTGGAACGATAAAATTCTAAGTGGAACTATTGTAGTATTAAAATTATTAATTTTAAAGGTTCAACTTAAAAGAATTATAAACTAGTTCCGAGCTCACTAGAGAAAAAGGTTAGAAGGGAGTAAATTAAGTATACAAATAAAGGGACCAATTTATTAAATTAAAAAAAAAGAAGGTGAAGAATCAACATATCAAAAAAAAAAAAATTAAATTAAATAATATTAAAAATATATATATATATATAATTTGGGAAGAAAAAATATACGAATTCATAAATATATATATATATATATATATAATATAAAAAATAATAAAATAAAAATTAAATTAAATTAAAAAAAAATAATAATAATAATAATTGGAAGAAAAAAATTGAGAAAAAAACAAAAAGAGCCAAAATGGAGTCTAATACAAAAATGAAGGCCATAAGATTCCCATAAACCTTACCCAGAGACAGTAAAGTGTTATTTAACATTAAAGGAACTCTCGCAGGAAAAGATGTTATTATTTCTATTTCTCCGGCAAAAGATGCAAAGTATATAACACTTAAAATCGCAAACCAACTAGTGATCCTGGAGTCAAATATAATTGAAAAATTAGACTTTTTTCGCAATAAAATATATGAAATAGCCAATTTATAGTTAAACATTGAAAATTATACTTTTGTATCACAATTCTCAGTTCACACCCTATTGAACAATCAAGGTGACATTATTTTGGGATCACCTTGGATGGAAACGGTAGGATCTGTCATCTTAAATACGAAGAAAAAGTTTCTAACATTTTCTTACAAGAAGAAGAAAATAACACTCCAAGATGTTACGCTGAAACCAAATTCAGTGACGCCAGAAGATATATCAAATATTTCAAAAGTAATTTCTCAAGAAGGTAAAAAGGTATTACAAAATATGCAAAATGAAATTGAGAAAATCACTGTTGACAAAAATGAAGAGGTTTCTCGACTTAAAAACCATAGTGAAAAATTACTAACGCAAATTAAGAAACTTAAGAAGGATAAGAAGTCATTAGAAAACAAGGTACAACAACTTATTGAGAAGGAAGCATCAAATGTAAGAATTCAAGTTGATGAAAAACAACAAATACCGATCTAGTGAATGTCAAAACTCAGGAAGAAGACAAGCAAGTTGAAGAAAAGACGTGCTTGGATGTTGCAGTTCAGATGATAAACTCCCCAAGTGAAGGTTCGATAAAGAACTCAGCAACATCATCCCCTGAAGTAAATCAAAAATATTTCCATACACCTAATAAGGGAAAATAAAGTCCCATATCGACATCCGAATCATGAGAGTAGACAACTCAACCAAGCTATGTATCAGGACCATTCAGACCAAAAACAACAAATTGATGTTTCAGAGAATAATGACATAAAATCAATCTCATCTTATGCTGACAAGTCGTTACAAAATTCCAGTGAACACAATACTACACAGAAGATTAATCTAGGATGGTCTGATCCCTTCTCAATGCGACAATTTTTTTTGTCACTTAGAAGATCATATTAGCTTGTATCAACGAAGATGACTATTCCGAAACACAAAGACATTTGAAGCCGAAAAAGAGATCAAGCCTTTTTCATTAACAAGCTTTGAGGACAAAGCTTTTTGAGGAAAAAGGCAATGTTACGAATAAAATAAATATAAATAATATAAATATAAGTAATGAGGATAATTATAATAATGATTAGTTAATAATAATTAGTAATTAGGTTGAAGAAGCATGTCTAAATGAGTCATGACTCTCCATGAAGAGACACTTGCTAGGTATATAGGGAAGCCTCTCGTTCTCATTGTAAATCATCTTATTCATTCTTATTCACATATTTAATATAATATTTGTATCCTCATGGATATCTTTATATTCCAAGTCTTTTGGAGTAATTAATTTATAGAAGGAACTTTGTTCACTTCAATGTACTACCGTACTCCCTATGCTAGGATGTCTGATATTGATCTGGGATCAATGGAAACTGACTTTGGGTTAGTTAAGAGTGGTATGACACACTCTCGATTATTGGAGATTGACTTCGGGTCAGTGGAGAATGGTATGATACATTCTCGATCATTTCTTCTTTTTTCATGGTTTAGCAGAGCAGAGAAGAGACAGGATGGTACAGATTGTCAGACAGTTTGGCAAGTGAAGTTCTCCCAAGTTGAGAGGGAGTGTTAAATTTAGCAACTAGGGCCAAAATTCACCTTGGACAACTCATATGAGGCAGCTGATATTTTTATTGGATTCCTCTCTCCGAGAGGTGTAGGATTGATCTAAAGATCATCTCATTTTGACATGTACAAATGGAATTATGAATTTATTTTGTTTGTGGACAAATTGTCAAGGTCGGTTAGCAAACTAATGTAGGCTCAAAAGCCCGACAATCACGTCTGTTCATCCTCAATGTTTGCATATAAATACAAGGTGACTCTCCCTCATTTAGACACTTCACTCACTCACATATCTCTCTTTCCTTCATTGATTGGGTATGGATTTCTAAGGCAGCTCTCCACACATGCAAAGAAGGGCTATTTTTTACTTGTGTTGATCGAAGTTGCATGAACAGTTTTTGACCAACGTTGACCAGCAATGTTGACCTGTTTGACTGTGGTTTTGTGAGGGATATCTCTGTTTGGGTAGGCCCCATTTCTGGGCACCAAAAACGAGGCAGACCATACTGTTTGACCAGTGTTGACTGCAATAGGATTTGATTGCAACATTGACTTTTTTTGACCAAGTTTGACTGGATATTTTCGGACTGTTTTTGGGGTGATTTGATTTATTGTTGGAGGTCGAGTTGACCAAGTTTGACCGAGCTGTTTTGGAGGTCAAATTCTGCCCTTTTGACTAGTGTTGACTTTCTGGTTAGGGATTTCTGTAGATGTTGTTTGTTGGGACAGATTTCACTGTGATTGGGCAAGTGAATATTGCATATTGTACTCTCTCTCTGCTGAACTTTTGAAGAATTATAAAAAGAATTGATCAAAGCTAAGTTGCACGAAACAGTGAAACGGGTACGAGTTTCCGAAACGGGCATGGGTACGAAACGTGATCCCCCAAAATTTTGGAAACGGAAACACAAGATATATATATATTAGGCATTTAAAAAATATGTGCAATCATAAAGCATATATGATACATTCTAATTTATTACATTATGATTAAATTGTCAATTGTCAATGCATAAACTATAAGTCTCTAAATCTACATCACATTTACTCATTAATGATCACATAATGAAAATAGCAATATCCAAAATCAGCCACGAGAAATTTCTAATTTCTTGTCTTGTGCTTGATTGGGAATCTCCTCCTACATAGTCGAACGACCTTAGTGCTCTTGATTAAATACAATTTCCATACCTAGTACCCTACATGCTCTTGATTATTGGGAGTCTCCCTTGCATAGAGGGCTTGGTTCTCTTGATTAAATACAAGTTCCATATCCTAGTACATGACAAAATCCAATGGAAAAATTGCAAACCCCCTAATCCTGAAATCCTGAGAAACAAATAAGTTCGTTGGATTTTGAGTGAGATCTAAAATTCTACTTTCTCCATATGAAATCCAATGAGGGCGAAACCACTCTCAAACACCCTGAGTCATTTCATGGTAATGTTAAAAATTTAAGCATTTCATTTTCATCCTTTTACTTGAAGAATTTAAGATTACCATGAACTACATATCAACATTAGGGCCATAAGCTTGAACATTATGTTGCCCCACTCAAAACATCCTCTTTTTTTATAACTTGAGAGACATCTAGAAGCATCTAGAAGATATTTTAGTCGCCCAATAAAAAATTAGAAGAAAAAAATTAAAAAAAATACAAGAAAAAGTCAAGTTAGAAGTGGAAACTCCATAGTATGGCCTGGAAACGCGTTTCCGGCCATACTGGCCACGTTTCCTTCTCAAGAAACGGGCCAGTATGGCCGGAAACAAGTTTCCAGGCCGTACAATATGAGTTTCCTCATTTCCGGCCGGAAATGGACCCTTCTGCAACGTTTCCTGCAACTTAGGATCAAAGGGTTTCCCCACATTGGGGTTTGTCCCTGGCTGGCGCCATATCTTGTGTCCTCTTGTCTTGGCTTCTCTTCTACTATTATTGTTTATGTTCTATCTGCATTTTACTATCATGTTGATGTGATTGCTAATCTGCATATTGATATTGGGCTAATAAGAAAATTGAAGTAAAATTGCTCTTAAGCATAGAACATACCATTGTTATCTAAAATTGAAAACTAAGTCATATATTCTTGGTATTTTCGTCTTACAGGTAGATTGGATATACACTTGGTGGTATAGTAGTAGCAAAAAGGTTTGATCTTGGGCATAGCCCATATCACTCCAGCGAGTTATTGATCCACCATGGTTAATTTTTAATTAATTTTTAATCCTATATTATCTTCCTATATGAATCAGTTTATGTTTTGCATTTTATTTGGACTGGGGGCAAGTGTTATTTGTTGGAAAGGTCTTTTTTCTTAGTAATATGTAAATAGCTGGTGTGTATTCTAAAGTCATTACAATTAGATTGAAATGTCTAGTCAGGAATTCGGGATGCTCAAACTAGTCTTCAGTTAGGGTCGTTGAACATGCCTTTCTGCAGACAAGTTGATGAGATAAACCAGTGCAGGAAGAATCTGGTTAATACTGACTTGTACTCCTGAGAAGAGTTAAATATGGATGGCAGAAGGATGGAATAAAGGGAAATTTACTTTAAGCGATACACTAATTGCATGCCAAATAGGGTCAATCATGCACTGTGATCAGAGCAGCATACACAGATTTGTTAGATAATTGGCCGACTGAGTTTCTGTCTATTATTAGCTTAAGAGTTGGTTTGTGTGGTAACACGTTCTTACATAATCTTGAAATGCGATGTCAGTATGGATGCCTTATTATGCATTATTGGAGTACTTTGTTTATATTTTCATTTTCAAGTATATATGTTCCATCCATTTATGAAAGGTGCTTCAGCATATAGTGGAACTTATTCATGGAGGGTATAGCAACCTTTTGCACAAGCACTCCTATGATCATCTTACAATTATCTTAATTAAGTGTTTGATTTTTACTGTTTCTTTCTTATGTTTTTTTTATCTTGGATAATTTTTTTTCTTTTGAGAACAAATACAAAATCTTATTGTCAAATGTTGATTTGCTTTTAGTATTCACTCTGGATTAATTCTCCATTCTATGTTTATTTGAGCAGGCATATGGAGCTTTGCTACCACCTTGGATCGTAGTTCATTTACATAAGTTCAAGGTAAGAGTAAACATATTGGTCTAAAAGTATTCTCAGGAGGCTAAAAGACAGCCTGATTGAGATGGGTTTTCTTTAAGTGGTTTTTGCTAAAAGAAGTTACATTTTTGAGTTAGGCACTTGTGGCATCGTATTGGGCAGAACATGGAGAGCCTGTCGTCAACCTTTTGAGAGAGAAGGTGTTATGCTATGCCTCCTTCTGGTTTCTTATTTCTACACGAGTCTTTTTCAATATTCTGCTCTACTAAATAATACTCCGTGGATATAGTTCTGAATCTAAATTATGCTGATATGTTTCCTTTATTTAGAAAGCCCATTTTGCACCTTTTCTCTTCAAAGATGCATTTTTTAGGTTTGTAAATTCATTTATTACCCCAAAGGATTTTGGTGTCTCTTTGGTGAATTCAGGTTTCAGAAAAGGTTGTTGCTGCAAATGAAAGGGCAAATCTGCATTTTGATGTAAGGATTATATGGTGAATTTTCTGACTTATGCTTTTTATTTGTTTTTTAAGAAAATGATACACATTAAGAAAATGATAAACATTGTTTAGAATATAAATATATTAAAAATAATATTAATAATAATAATAGATATAATTAATAATACGAAAGGACA
>APFE031473505.1:40615-58322 GCA_000404065.3 Pinus taeda
AAATCAATGAAGAAATACAAACAATTCTTTAAAGTTTAAACACAATGAAAACAAACAAAAAATGGTGCCCATATGAAGTTTTTCAACAAAAAAAAATTAAAAACATAGAAAAACATTGTTTTGAAACAATGAAAACTAAAAAAAATCAACCTACATACCGTTTCTACGGTGAAAATGGCGATCTCCTCTCGAAATAGTGAGTGTAGACCCTTTGAATCGGCAAGATCGCCCTCCAGCTCCTCTCTCCCAACTCTTCTTCTCTTCCTCCGCATGCTGCTGTCCAAATGGGCAAAAAAAAAATCGAATTTTCCATATAAAACCCCGCTGCCCGCGCCCCTGCCGCTTTTAACTGAAAAATCGCGATTTTTTCGAAAAAATCGGCAAAAAAATTTTCCCGCGATTTTTTCCCTTAAAAATCGCGATTTAATCGCCAAGGGGAAAAAATCGCGATTTTTTCAAAAACGCGCGATTGAATCGCGATTTTCACAACACTGATATTTTCACATGCCAAGTGTTTTGGATATTTTATTATAACATTTGGTTTTAGAGCCTCATTTTCTAATCATAGCCATTTACCATATAGGCTTTTATCCACACTCTTATCAAAACTTTGTTTTTTGATCCTAGTCATTGGCCATATTGTTGAGAAATCTAGGGCGGCTAGATTAGGTGATTTCTCTTACTTTGATAACTGCTTGTGATGTATTTTTACTGAACTTCATTAGCTTCTTCTTACACTTGATTATTATTACTGTTCTTCATCATCAAACAACTACCAAACAATAAAATCAACGAGACATTTGAACACGAGATGTAGGCGATCAACCAGGGCCAAAACCTCTCCAATTGAGAGGAAAACCCACAATAATGTTGATTTGGGGTAGCATCGGATGTGCTCTAGCCATGAAATTTGGTGGACAGGTTGGGGCACATGAGATCTCCAATACCCAGAAAGGGTTTGGGCAGATTCCAAACAGATCAGGAGATATTAAAATAATTAATTTTTTTAATGGAGTATTAATGTGTATTAATATGAATCTGTGTTAGAATGGTCCAAAAGACATGGATCAAGCTAGATCTAATCTTAACTGTTGATTAGGGACTTAATCTCGACCGTTGAGATGTCAACAGGAAAAGTATAAGAGGAGGCTTGAGGGTCACTTGAAGAGTACACCAGAGTGATCAGTAATTCTATTCTCTAGAGCAGGGTTTGCTAAGAGAGATAGAATCAATGATCGGAGAGCAGTTGAGGGGCATTGAGTACAAAGAAACAGAGAAGGCAGAGATTGTGCTGGGAGAGCAGCACAACAGCCAAGGAGAGTGATGTAGAGCCAGCAAGGGCTCACGCAGAAGCAGCCAAGTGCTGCGCAGAGAACTAGAGAGGTCAGCGTGTCTGACACAGGGGCCCGGAAAGCTGACATAGGGCCTCTTGGGGCTAACGTCAGCCAAGAAAGGTTGACACAGGGCCAGCGTGAGATAGAGAGGCGCTGACGCAGTGCAGATTGGGTAGACGCTGGGGTTGCAGAGCAGTTTTGTGCTGAGGAGTTGCCGGAAGGATTTTTCGGGGTTTTAGCCAGGAGATTTCTCTCAAACTGTGAGGTATAATTGCTAAGGAAATTCTCTATTGGGTAGGCCAGTTTCGGCACCCAGATTGTACTCTGATATTGCTTAATAAGAAAACCCTCAGATAGCTACACCGGTTTTCCCGCATTAGGTTTTTCCGGGGACATTGGTCCAAAAATAATGGTGTCATGTGGTGTGTTTGTTCTTGTTTCTTTTAGTTGTTGATCTGTAATATGTTGAGCATGCACTAGTGTTTATTTTCAGTATTTACTTTGTAAATAACTTGTTAAAGAAAAATAACGAGTAGGTAGGAATAAATCAGAAAAAGTGCATGAAGGGTTTCTAAACTAAGTAAACTTAGAAACTTCAACATGGTATCAAAGCGTGATTGCAAATCACAGGAGAACTAAAAGACATCAGCCGAGCGGAGAAATAGCAACAGAAAACAATTGTCCCGAGGTGACAGAAGTTGTTTCTAGCAGCGCAAAAGCCAAGAAGTGTGACACAGAGCCAGCCAGAGCCATGCAAAAGAAGCCGGGAGCTGTGCAGAGCCTTTGAGAGGCCAATTTTGCTGGCGCAGAGGGCCAGAGGGCTGACACGGATCCATCTGGGGTGACACAGAGCTAGCGTGAGGCAGAGTGGCAGTTGCTGGAGTCTAGAAGGCTGCAGAAATGTTTTAGAGTGGAGCTGGTGAGTTACTGTAGTCAGAACAGTACCTGACAGAGCAGGGCCAGAGGAGTTGTTACCGAGGGTTTCTAGTCGAGGAACTTGGATCAACAGTGCAGTTGCACAAGACAATCAGAGTAGGGGGCATCTCGACAGGCAGCATAAGGATTTCCAAGAGGGAAATCAGGACTCAAAGGGAGTCCAGAAGAGAAATTCTAGATGGGAAGTAGAGACTCAAAGGAGTCGAACAGAGAACTTCCAGGAAGGAAGTAGAGGAGTGTCATGGCACTTCACGGGGTAAGAGACTAGCATAAACTGGACAGAGCATCGAACTTTGTAGTCTAGAAGGCTAGAATCTTATTAGTGCTTGATAGGAATCGTGTCAAGAACTTCGCCTTGAAGACGATAGCTATCCTAGTCGATCCCAATGATAATGACAAGTACGAGGAGGCGATGGCGAGGGCCAAGTGCATTATCCTTGACGGGGTTAAGGATCATGTGGTACCACATATAGCCGAGAAGGAAATGACAGTTGAGATGTGGGAGGCTCTCAAGAACCTATACCAGCATACTTTTGTGCAGAGAATAATGTTGCTCGAGAACCAGATGAGGTTGTGTCAAATGAAGAAGGGTCAATCGATTGACTCCTTCCTCGAAGGACTGAACGAGATCCGAGATCAGTTGACTATTATAGGAGCGACACCAGATCAGGAGCTTATGGTGAGAACAACCCTGAATGTTGTCTCAGAAGAGTGGGAAGTGTTTGTCCAGAGCATCCTGGGCAGAGGGACTCTCCCACCTTGGGACAAGATGTGGGTAGCTCTTCGCTAGGAAGAGATCAGACGACAGTCAAAGATAAGTAGCAGCAGCAAAGGGATCAAAGTTTAGTAGGAGGAGGAGGATGTGGCCCTGGCATCTGAGGGAAAGCAAGAGAAGCAGACAAAGAAAGATCTCTCCAAGATCAAATGCTTCCACTGTGGGGAGATGGATCATTATGCGACCCAATGCCCAAGGAAGAAGAGTAAGGGAGAGCCTTTCGAGACTAAGGCAACGCCAGCTTGGGTAGAGAAGAAGTTTTGGCAGACGATGACTGTGCCATGAGTGCACATGTGCCACTTGAGAAGAAGTGGGGAGACATCGAGCTGTAGTCAGGCGGATTACAGGCAATGAGGGGCAGGATCCTCGTGGTACCCGGCCTCTAGGATTAGACCTTGCTACAGGGGCCTCGACGAGGAGTAGCAGGATTGGCTAAGTGGGTAGAGACAGATGCGGATGGAGTGACAGAGAGAGCTACAGTACATGAGTCCCAAGACAGCGCAGAGATAGCAGGCTGCAACGGTGTGAGAGGCACAAGAGTGTTGCACTAGTGCAGGATGGCACAAAGAGGTGTGTAATGGTGCAAGATGTAGGGAGTTGTTGCAGCAACACAAAGGTCAGAGAGGGAGCACTTGTCAGTAGCAAAGGGAGCTTCAGCATCAGTGGGTGTTTCTAGCCCAACAGGGAGGTCAGTTGGGAAATCAGTTACTTACTTCTCAGTAACTGAGTTGTAGTGCAGCAGTAGGTAGCACGATGCAACCTGATGAGAGGAGGTGCAGTGCTGATGCAGTGTTGGGAGAAAGGACTAGCAGCAGCACGGATGCAAAGGGAGCTGTCGTACAGATGCATCAATGGCAATGGCAGAACCATGGGCAACAATACAAGAGACAACAATGCAGAGGATGTTGGGCAAGAAGGCCTACATCAACACAGGTACCGATGTCGGATGATCGGAGTAATACTCAGTGAGGAGTATTGCTAGAGCACAATCCTCGCTAAGAGGGAGTGTTGATTTGGGGTAGCATCGGATGTGCTCTAACCACAAAATTTGGTGGAGAGGTTGGGGCACTTGAGATCCCCAATACCCAGAAAGGGTTTGGGCAGATTCTAAACAGATCAAGAGATATGAAAATAATTAATATTTTTAATGGAGTCCCTAAATCTAAACTTAGGGAAAATAAAATATTAATGTGTATTAATATGAATTTGTGTTAGAAGGGTCCAAAAAACATGGATCAAGCCAGATCTAATCTTAGTTGTTGATTAGGGACTTAATCTCGGCGATTGAGATGTCAACAGGAAAAGTATAAGAGGAGGCTTGAGGGTCACTTGGAGAGTACACCAGAGTGATCAATCTTTCTATTCACTAGAGCGAGGTTTGCTAAGCGAGATAGAATCAGTGATTGGGAGAGCAGCTGAGGGGCATTGAGTACTGAGAAACAGAGAAGGCAAAGATTGTGCCGGGAGAGCAGTGCAATAGCCAAGGAGAGTGATGCAGAGCTAGCAAGGGCTCACGCAGGGCCACGCAGAGGCAACCAAGTGTTGTGCAAAGCACCAGAGAGGCCAGCGTGTCTAAGGCAGGGCCTCCTGGGGATGATGCAGAGGCAGCATGAGACAGAGAGGAGCTGATGCAGTCCAGATTGGGCAGACGCTGGGGTTGCAGAGCAGTTTTGTGCGTTGGAGCTGCTGGAAGATTTCTTTCAAACTGTGAGGTATAGCTGCTAAGGAAATTCTTTGTTGGGTAGGCCAGTTTTGACACCGAGATTGTACTCTGATATTGCTTAATAAGAAAACCCTCAAATAGTTGCACTGGTTTTCCCGCATTTGGGTTTTTCTGGGGACATTGGCCCAAAAATAATGGTTTCATGTGGTGTGTTTGTTCTTGTTTCTTTTAGTTGTTGATCTGTAATATGTTGAGCATGCACTAGTGTTTATTTTCAGTATTTACTTTGTAAATAACTTGTTAAAGAAAAATAACGAGTAGGTAGGAATAAATCAGAAAAAGTGCATGAAGGGTTTCTAAACTAAGTAAACTTAGAAACTTCAACAAATAATTCTTCTCTTCTTATAGAACTTCAGTTAACGAATTCCAAGACCTATGACCCTTGACGAAGACCCTCCAAGAGCAAGTCAAACCTTGATTCCAGCGACTTCTGCAATTTTGACTTGCCCAACAAATTCTTTTGGAACTTCGACCTGCCCAACACATTCTTCTGCATCTTCAATATGCCCTTCAAACTCTTCTGCAACTTCGACTTGCCTAACAAATTCTTCTGCCTAGTAAATTCTTCTACCCAACAATCTTCTGCCCATCAAATGTAGAAACCCTAACGCGCGCGAGAGAGAGAGAGAGGGCCAAAAACTTCAATCTAGTTCTTCTCCTTCCCTTTCGTCCTTCTTCTACCTTCTATCTTGAGAAGATCGAATTTGCTTGAGTGAGTCACAATGAGGTCAAGTTCCTTCTTATTTATAGGCTTGTGAGGGGTACAAATTGCTTTCTTTAGGCTGACTTGTCCCTTCATGTAGGCCGACTTGATCTTTGTGCCATGACGAGGCCTTGGAGGGTCTATTGATTCTATTTTTACTCAAATAAATTTTCTTTACAATATGTAACATGCCCAATTGGGTCTTCAATATATGACAGTGACTCAATTGAGTTTATGACAAACCTAGAAGCACTCAATGGGTGGTTGACCTAAAAATAAATTTCCCTTGAGCATGAAACCCATGCCTCAGGGATAATAAGAGATTTATTGTTCTCTTTTCATTAATTACATAATATCATGATTACATATGCCATTATGAAGACCGAACCTAGTTACATATTTCAACACATTGGATTTTTAGCCACATCAAAAGAAAAGTTTAGAGTTTATTTGGTTATCTAGGGTTTTGACCACCTTGGCTTTTGGCTATTTAACATTAAAGTTGCAACTAAGACACATTAGAAGTTGATACAATCGTACAAGTTAGGCACTTGGAAGTAACTATTGGTAACAATAAACACGTGGTTGCAATGGCACTCCCAGAATTTGTCAGCGAAATGTTTGTCGGTTGCAACTTCACTCAAGAGATAATTGAAAGTGGCAAGCATTTTTTGGTCAGTTACAGGGAGAGGATGAGGATCAAACCCGCGCTGATAAATTGATGTACCTAATGACAATACATATAGAAGCAACAATTGCGCTGAAGTATATGTTTGAATAATAAAATGACACAATTGTTGTTTTTATATGTATCGTCATTAGATATATTGGTGTCTTAGTGAGGGTTTGATCCTCATCCTCTCCCTTTGACTAATTAAGAAACACTTTCCACTTTCAATTCTCTTATAAGCAAACTTGCAGGTGGAAACAATTTCAGTGACAAATCCTGTTAGTGCCATTGCACCCACACATTTATTGTTACCAGTGGTTACTTCTAAGTGCCTTGTTGAAAATGTAACTAATTTCGGTCTTCATAATTGTTGTTGTACTCATGTCAATACGTATCCTATGTAACAAATAAAAGAAGAAAAGAAAAAGTTATTATTATTAAAAGCATGGGTTTCATGCTTCTTACTGATGGTCGTGTACGTAAAAGCATGTTCTTCATGCTTCTAGGGTTTGCTATGTCTTAGGATTTATTGTCATGAGTCAAAGGAGTCAACATCATGTTTATAAGACCCCTCCAGGTAAAATTTAATTGGAAAAAAAAAATTATTTTGAGCCTAGAAAGTCCTAGAAGCTCTAAAATTATAAGTCGGCCCTAGCAACTTCAAGTTGACCTATAGAAGGGAATTCGACCCCTTGGAAAGGCTATATAAAGTAGCAATTCAACCTCATTTGTGACTCACTCACCAAGAAGTTTGATCTCTCGAGGAAGAATTTGATTTGTAGTTGGGAAGATGGAATAGGAAGAGTGAAGGTCTAGAAGGAAGGAAGAATCCAAGAAGCGCAATTTCTGTTTTTGGGCTCCATCTCTCTCACATGTGTGAAATGCAGGGTTTCTGCAGCTTCCTAGAAGGGGGGCCGAAATTGCAAATTCGAGTTGCAAGTGCAACATTAGGTTGCAGGAAAAAAAAAACTGTGTGAAGACATTATCAGTGAGGAAAAAAAAAGGGCTATTGGAGATTGTGTGGGCAATGTGCAGAGTTGTAAAGACTCATTCTTAAGAAGACTGGTTGTCATTGATACTGTAGCCTGGAGACTATAGTGAAGCTGTAAATAGACAGAACTCAGCAAAGAAGAGTTCTGAGAGCAAAAGATTACTATCAAACAGTGCCTTGACAAGATAGGATTGGAGTCCTTGGGGTTGGTGCGTCAAAAGCAAGAAGGATTGGAGTCCTTGGGGTTGGTGCCTCAAAAGCAAGTAGGATTGGAGTCCTTGGGGTTGGTGCCTCAAAAGCAAGAAGGATTGGAGTCCTTGGGGTTGGTGCCTCAAAAGTAAGTAGGATTGGAGTCCTTGGGGTTGAAGCCTCAGAAGTAGGAAGGATTGAAGTCCTTGAGAGTTTGTGCTCCTAAGTCCAAGATTGCTGTCTTGGCAAAATAGAGTTGGTGCTCTGGAGGTTGGAGCCTCACCAAAGTCCAAATTGGAGCTTGGCAACTGATTGCAACCATCTATATATTGTATCTATTTTACTGCATAGTTTATATTAATAAAAGCATTTATTCTTGCAGTTCATCTTGTGTTCTAAATATATATGTTTTAACTGGTAAAACAATAGTGGGAAAAAGAAATACTGATTCACCCCCCCTCTCAGTATTTTCAACATAGAGGAGCAATGAGATTCCGGGAGGACTTTCCGCATAATACAAGGCAGAGAAAAGACAAAAGACGTCTAGAGGAGGGTTGACGCTGACCTATGCAATGCTGACGCAAAGGCAGCGCAATCAGTGAGGGAAAGTTGAGTTTCTGCGGAGGGAATTCGAGTTGAGGTGTTGGAAGCCAGGGTGTGAGACTAGAGGCAAGAAAGTCGAATTCTCAACCGGCAGAAGATCCAGAGCAGAGAGGCAGGGTAATACCCAGGAGGGGTGATGCAAACGCTGCCCAGGGTGACTCAGTTTGACGCAGAGGCCATCAGAAGGTGATGCAGAGCCTCCCAGAGTTGAGGATCAACCACTGTTTCTCCAGTGATAGGGTGAGATCATTTCACCAAGTCTTTTGTCCAGTATTTTCTCTGTAAAGGATTCCTAGTTGAGCATCCTAGATTTGTATTCATAATTTTCTCCTGCATAATAATAAACCCTCAGAGTCGCTGCACTGGTTTTCCCGCATTGGGTTTTTTCGGGGACTATTTTGTCCAAAAATACGTGTCCTATGTATCTTGTTCTTTGCTCATTTTCCGTGTTTCATCCAAATCAAATTTAAGTAGTGTAGGCTGTAGAAGTAATTTGCTATTAATTTGGGGTAGCATCGGATGTGCTCTAGCCATGAAAATTGGTGGAGAGGCTAAAGCACATGAGATCTCCAAGACCTAAAAATGGTTTGGGCAAATTCTAACCGGTTTGGGATATATTAAAATAATTAATATTTTTAATGGAGTTCCTAAGTCTAAACTTAGGAAACATAAAATATTAATGGGTATTAATAAAAAATTGGGTTAGAAGGTTCCAAAAGTCATGGATCAAGCCAAATCTAATCTTAACCGTTGATTAGAGATTTAATCTCGGTCGTTGAAGGACCAACAGGAAAAGTATAAGAAGAGGCTTGAGGGTCAGTTAGAGAGCACACTGAGGGAGACCAGTTAGTTCGATTTCTGGAGCGGGGTTAGCTGAGAAATTTGAACTAGTGGTCTGGGGAGCAGCAGGAGGCAGCGGATATGGAACATAGAATCAGGATCAACACCAGAAAACCAGCGCAGAGGTTGGAGAAGCAGACGCAGACTGTGCAGTCACCGAAAGGCTATGTGGGTGACGCAGAGAGGCAGGAGCTGACGCAGTGGGTTTGGGAACTGCCTAGAGTTCAGTAAGCCTGACACTGAGGTTGGGAGAAGTGCTAGAGAATTTGTTCTCTGTTGGGTAAGCCAGTTTGGAACCCAATTGTACTAAAGAATTGTTGAGTAATAAAAACCTCCTATGTTGCACGAGTTTTCACGCACTAGATTTTTTTGGGGACATTTGTCCAAAATATCTGTGTTGATTCTTGTGCATGTGTTTGTTTTTGTATTATGGTGTGATGTCTGCAGCATAATTTATTTTAATGTTTACTGAAGGGTTTTTCGTAAATAACTTATTGGCAAATAAGTAGGTAAAATAAATTAGTTGTTGCAGTGATAGAATTTTCAAATGGTATCAGAGCAAGTAATCAGAGACAAGAAGGGAAAATCAATATTGGGTCGAGACCATGATGCAGAGGCATCTATGTCGGGAGACTCGCACATTTTCATAAAATTGCACAAGAGACAGTGACTTCGATTTCTCTATGTTGGCTCCCAAGCTAGAAGAAGTGGCTTGTGTGACTGGCTCTGCATCATTAGAAGTATGGTATATAGACAGTGGAGCCTCTTGGCATATGACGGGAATCTGGGAATGTTTCTTAGATTATCGAGAGGAGAGGATGAACATTCAAATCACCATGGGGAACAAGGCAAAGTGTACTCCAGTAGGGAGGGGTACCATAGTTTTTCAAACAGAAACGAGAGAGTAGTTTCGTGCTACCAATGTGCTGCATGTACTAGGATTGGGGATGAATTTACTTTATGTGTCGCAACTTCAAGGCAAACACTATGACGTTTTCTTCATCAAGGAGAAAGTATACGTCAAACACCCAAGCTGGAAAAGGAAAGTGTAGATTGGGATGAAAAGTAACAAGTTGTACAGACTATAACTAGAATCACCAATGGCACTAATAGGCAATCATGGAGACAAGGATTTGAACGAACAATGGCACAAAAGAATGGGACATTTGCACCATGGGGCTCGGAGAATTCTCAGAAACACTATAACAGGAGTTCCAGTTCTTAGTACGAAACGAGATGATGTATGCAGAGGATGTGCTCTGGGAAAGTATGCTAAAGCAACATTTCCTAGAAGTAAAAACAGGGCTAAGAGTGTACTAGGATTGATACACTCAGATATCTGCGGACCTATGTCCACTAAAGCTCTTAGTTGTGCTGAGTACTTCCTTACCTTCTTTGATGACCACTCAAGGAAAACTTGGATTTATTTTCTGAAAACCAAGGACGAGGTTTTATGTCGATTCAAAGAGTTCAAGGCTCTAGTGGAGAATCTGACTCGGAAGAAAATAAAAGTTTTGCATTCAGATAATAGTGGAGAGTATGTCGATAAGGACTTCACTGCTTTTTGCGCTAAGGAGGGCATCAGAAGAGAGTGGCCAACTCCTTACAATCCGGAGCAGAATGGAGTAGCAGAAAGGAAGAACAGGACTATTGTAGAAGTAGCTAGGGCCATGATGTATGATCAGGATATGCCAGAATTCCTGTGGGCAGAAGCATACAACACAATAGTCTATGTTTAAAATAATACTCCTCATCGGGCATTGGGAAAGATTACTCCAAATAAAGTTTTCACAGGGAAGACGCCTGGAGTCAATCATTTTAGGATATATGGGAGCTTAGCATATTGCCGCGTACCTGAGGAAAAGAGGAAGAAGCTGGATCAAACTACAGAGAAATGGTATCTAGTTGGATATAGTGAGAATATTAAGGCATATAGAATCTATCTTCCAGGGAGCAGGAAGGTAGTAGTTCGACGAGATGTGAAGTTCATGGAAGACAGGGCTTTCAGAAAATCTCGAGAAATGCCTTCCAAGGAGCAGTCAAAAGAGGAGTCGTTGGTCAAACCTCTTTAATCCGAAGAATTCTTCCTCGGATTAGGAAGAATCTCAAGATGAGGACGAGCTAACAGAAGCACTTGCTGACAGAGGAAGAACGAGCAAGGAACTTCATCAAATTTAGCGAGATTCAGAGGACTTCATCGGTGCGCCAAGGAACAATAAGAGGGAGCGAAAACAATCAGATAAATATCAGGCATTAGTAGCTCAGGATGGGGAGCCTGCCAGTTTTCAGGAGGCAGCTCAACATCAGGTTTGGCTGGATGCGATGGTAGAGGAGTACAACTCCATAATGGTGAACGATGTTTGGGAGGTAGTGCCAAGGGCTCAAGACAGATCAATGGTAGATTCGAGATGGATCTACAAGATTAAATATGCTGCAGACGGCAATGTTGAGAAAGACAAAGCCAGGCTTGTGGCTAAGGGGTATGCTCAGAAGGAAGGAATTGGCTATGAAGAGACCTTCACCCCGATAGCCAAGTATACATCTATTAGAACCGTGATATCTCTTGCAGCACAGATGGGGTGAGAGATTCATCAGATGGATGTCAAAACGACATTTCTAAACGGGGTGATAGAAGAAGAGGTATACATTGAACAACCAGAGGGCTTTGAGACACATGAGAAGAAGTCTCATGTATGCAGATTGAAGAAAGCCTTGTATGGGCTGAAACAGGCACCTAAAGAATGGTATGGTTGAATCGATGGCTACTTGCAGAAGATGGGATTTGTCAAGAGTGACGCGGATCCAAATCTCTACTATCTGGTTGTAGAGAATGAGCCTCTAGTCTTAGTATTGTATGTGGATGATCTCTTTCTGACAAGATCATCCAGGCTCATCGGGGACTGCAAGAAGATTCTAAACATGGAATTCGATATAAAGGATTTGGAACAAATGCATTATTTTCTAGGGTTGGAAGTTTGGCAGCAAAAGGGGGAGATCTTCCTTGGGCAAGGGAGATATGCTACAGAAATCCTGAGGAGATTCAGGATGGAGGACTGTCGACCCATGGCTACTCGAATGATCACCAACTGGAAGAAGATTGATGCATCAGAAGACAAGGATGTTGATCCCACCTTATACAAACAACTCATAGGGTCCACGATGTATTTGGTCAATACCCGGCCTGGCATTTGTTACGCTATCAACACCCTCTGTCAGTTGATGGTGGAACCAAAGAGGTTGCATTGGGCAGTAGCCAAACATGTTCTTAGATATAGATAGGGAACAATTGATTATGGACTCTTGTACACTAGAAGTAAGGATATCAGGTTGAATGGATTTACTGATGCAGATTAGGCAGGAAGTTCAGTCGGAAAAGTACCTCTGGGTACTGTTTCAACATTGGATCAAGAATGACCACCTGGTGCAGTAGGAAACAGAAATCCATGGCTCTAAGCTCAGTAGAGGCAGAATATATGGTCGCAAGCACAACTTTGTGCGAGGCCATATGGCTTAGAAAACTGCTTGTGAACCTATTCAGAAGAAAGATGGAGGCGACCAGGATCATGTGTGATAATCAGAGTTGCAGTACAGATGTAGTAGTGGCAGTGATAGAGCCATGGGCAGCAGTACAGGATGCAGCAGTGCAGAGGATGTTGGACAAGGAGGCTTAGCATCAGCACAGGTACCTATGTCGTATGATCAGAGTAATGCTCAGTATGGAGTATTACAAGAGCACAGTCTTCGCTAAGAGGGAGTGTTGATTTGGGGTAGCATCAGATGTGCTGTAGCCATGAAAATTGGTGGAAAGGCTAAAGCGCATGAGATCTCCAAGACCCAGAAATGGTTTGGGCAGATTCTAACCGGTTTGGGAGATATTAAAATAATTAATATTTTTAATGGAGTTCCTAAGTCTAAACTTAGGAAAAATAAAATATTAATGGGTATTAATATAAAACTGGGTTAGAAGGTTCCAAAAGTCATGGATAAGCCAAATCTAATCTTAGCCGTTGATTAGAGATTTAATTTCGGTCGTTGAAGGACCAACAGGAAAAGTATAAGAAGAGGCTTAAGGGTTAGTTGGAGAACAGACTGAGGGAGACCAATCAGTTCGATTTCTGGGGCAGGGTTAGCTGTGAAAGTCTAACTAGTGGTTTGAGGAGTCGCAAGAGGCAGCGGATACAGAACAGAGAGTCGGGATCAGCACCAGAAGACCAACGCAGAGGTTGGAGAGGCAGATGCAGAGGCAACAGACTGCGCAGTCACTGGAAGGCTGCGTGGGTGACACAAAGAGGCCCAGTGTTGACGTAGTAGGTTTGGGAACTGCGTAGTGGTCAGTAAGCCTGACGATGAGGTTGGGAGAAGTGTTGGAGAATTTTTTCTCTGTTGTGTAAGCCAGTTTGGCACCTAGTTGTACTAAAGAATTGTTGAATAATAAAATGCTCCTATGTTGCATTGGTTTTCCCGCATTGGGTTTTTCCGAGGACATTTATCCAAAATTTCTTATGCATGTGTTTGTTTCTGTATTATGATGTGATGTTTGCAACAGAATTTATTTTAATGTTTATTGAAGGGCTTTTCGTAAATAACTTATTGGCAAATAAGTAGGCAAAATAAATCAGTTGTTGCAGTGATAGAATTTTCACATTTGCTTCAATATTCAGAAAAATAACTTAATGAATGTAATTAAAATCAAGTAGGTGAAGTAGATTCAGATTTGTTGCAGTAGGGGTTCCTTGAGGATCATGAATTTTCACACAAATGAGGTGATCTTTAAGTCGTTTTTGGTCCTTTCGGAAAGAGGAATCTGGTACCATCATAATCTCCATCAAAACAGTAGTCCAAAGCAAGGTTACTTGGCAGCGAGAGCGAAAACAGAGAGCAGGAGTGGGAGCAACATTTTCAGAAGCTTCATGGTTTGGGAGCGATTCTCATAGCATTTTTTATATAATATATATTATATATTTTAATGCATATATTGTCAACAAAAGCATGTAGAATGATGAATTCTATGTTGCAGGAAACGTGGTATAGAGGTCCGTTTCTGTACAGAAACGGGTACGAAACGCGGAAACGCATTTGGTACGGCCGTGAAACGCGTTTCCGGCCGTACTGCCATGTTTCCCGAAACGAAAACGTGGTTAGTACGGCCGGAAACACGTTTCAGGACTGTACAACCCACGTTTCCTCATTAACTTGTGTTTTTTTTTTATTTTTTTTTTAATTTGTTTTTTAATTTACTTTTAGGGTATGGTAGTGACTTCTTGTTGCTTCTAGATGCGTGTCTAAAGTTATAACAGTGAATTTTTGTCCTAGTGTTGATATGCAGTTCATGGTAATGTTAAATTCTTAAAGTAAAAGTGATATTCTCCTTTATTTTTCATTTTCATCCTTTTACTTAAATTTTTAACATTACCATGAAATGACTCAGGATGTTTGAGAGTGGTTTCGCCCTCATTGGATTTCATATGGAGAAAGTAGAATTTTAGATCTCACTCAAAATCCACTAGACTTATTTGTTTTTCAGGATTTCAAGATTGGAGGGATTGCAATGTTTCCATTGGATTTTATCATGTACTAGGGTATGGAACTTGTATTTAATCAAGAGAACCAAGCCCTCTATGCAGGGGAAACTCCCAATAATCAAGATCATGTAGGGTACTAGGGTATGAAACGTGTATTTAATCAAGAGCACTAAGGTCGTTCAACTATGTAGGAGGAGACTCCCAATACAACAATGGTCCTTCTAAAGAATGGGATGTAGATGCAGAAAATCCTGATTTGGATCTCTCTCTTGCAGCCTTATAGTCTTTATTGTACTTGCAGCCTCATATATTAATATAAATAAAGGCTGATTTTGAGATTTGGATATATAATAAAGGTTGCTTTTGGATATTCCGATATTTTTATTTTCATTATGTGATCATTCATGAGTAAATGTGATGTAAATTAAATCTTAATGTTTAGTGTAATAAATTATAATGTGTCATTTATGCTTTATGATTGCACATATATATATTTAAATATTTTTCAATATATATTATATATATATATATATATATATATATATATTATATATATATATATATATATATCGCGTTGCCCGTTTCCAAAATTTGGAGAGGTCGCGTTTCGTATCGCTTCCCGTTTCGGAAACTCGTACGCGTTTCCACGTTTCGTGCAACTTAGGATGAATTAGATATAAAAAACATAAAAAATCATAGATTGAACCATATAACAACAATCATCTAGAAGTTATAATCTTCATCAACCACGTCCACAAGTTAGTAACATAGTAACATACAACATATTGAGTCTGATGATTCATCAATCTTAAAGTTTCAAGCTTTCAAAATTCAATATATAACATTTATCATCATTGATCACCAAAGTTGTACTTGTAAGCTAAGTGTAACCATTACAACGAATAATATCTAAACATGAAATGAAATTTTATAAATTGAAATGAAATGAAACAACTTTCAAGTTTCACGTAGCATCATATTCATAATTAATTACTAATGAGTTATAATTGCCAACTTCAAACTTCAAACTTAAATTGTCATATATTGTTTACAAAAAATATCTTAATAAATATGAAAGAGTCAATAGTTATAAAAACTACTAGAAACTAGAAAAGACGAGTAAGTCTATTATCTATTGCTAATGCTTGGGCCTTTTGCCGCGACAAGAAATGTCTAAATTTTTAGTCTTGTTGGAAAATCAGGATATTTGTCATTAATATCACCCTCTAAGCATTAACATAAGATAGAGAAAGCATAGCATGTAAAGTCAAGATTTTGTTTGAGTGATGCATAAATTTTTAGGAGGGTCATGATAGAGGAGTTCGACAACCAATATCACTAACATCAAGGTACATAGAGGGATTGGTTCTCTTGATTAAATACGAGTTCCATAACCCTAATACATGACAAAATCCAATGGAAACATTGCAATCCCCCCAATCTTGAAATCCTGGAAAATTGATAAGTCTGTTGGATTTCAAATGAAATCTAAATTCTACTTTCTCCGTATGAAATCCATTGAGGTCGGAACCACTTTCAAACATCCTGAGTCATTTCATGGTAATGTTAAAAATTTAAGTAAAAGGATGAAAATGAATATTAAGGAGAATGTCGCTTTTACTTTAAGAATTTAACATTACCATGAATTGCATATCAATACTAGGGCCATAGGCTTGATCATTAGGCTGCCACACTCAAAACTTATTTGTTTCTTTGAAAAAAATTGCATTTGCAATATTACTGCAAAAACAAATTGCAAAAAAGACGAAACGCTCCTGAAAAACCAGGGAGCATTTTTTTTGCCGGGAGCGCGCTCTCTACTAGCGCCCGAGTCACGACCACCCAAAGCGCGAATTGGGAGCGACGGCGTGAGGGGGGAAGCACTCCCCTGCAACCTTGGTCCAAAGTGGAATTTGACCACAGTTGCATATTTTTAACACTCCCTCTCAACTAGGGAGAATTCCACCTGTCAATATCTGACCATCGATCAACATGACATATGTCCCATCTCAAGTATCTCATCATTCGGGATCATTAATTGTACATCTCTTGCTAATTCCTGCTCATACGCTGAATATTCTCGAATCTAGAAGAAGAAGAATTTGCCACTGGATGGGAGCTTAAGCTATCACCCTCTATTCATCGGGTTACAACCCGGAAATTCATCAGGCTACAACTTGGAACCACATCGAGGAGCTACTACTCAACCCAGAATCCAATGACAATGAGGAAGGTCCTATGGAACACTCTCACCTCATGTCTGTGACAATGGGGAAGGTCCTACGAGACACTTTCACCCCAAGTATCTCATATAGGGGAGCATACATCTACCACCCTATATCGAGCAATAGGATCCTCATCACACAGGGGAGTAAACACTCGATCCTGGAATTTCATCGGTGATCCAGATTTAAACAGGAACGCAACAAATTACAGAGATAACCATATACACAAATATGCAGCGGAAATAATACTTCATTTCATTAATGGAAAATACTGAAATATGCTTACAATCAGAAATGGAAATAAACTGGCTAGGGCGATGGTAGCTATCTCTGAGAAGAGATGTGTGGGCTACATGCCTCTGAATGACTTACAATGAGGCTCGAAGGCCTATTTATTGTTGAGAAACAATGAAAAACCCTTAACATTCCAAAACCTAACCCTAGGAGATGAAACGCCAAACTGTGGGCCCCGTTTGGGGGTAAGTTGGTACATCAACTTCCCGGGGTCATAACTTTAGCATATGATCTCCGTTTAACGCGTACAATAGCTCATTAGAAAGATCTATTCGAGCACTATCATTTTTCGAACGGCAACACCGGTCCATGTTCCATGGACCCGTGTTGCCCTTGGGATCCCAAAAAACGTCGTTTAGGGCCTCAAAACGGCTCCGGAAGTTCAGGACCCGAAAAACTGCTAAAAATAGTAAGTTGTGCTACAATTAAGGAAACTGAAAATGCTGAGAAAGACAATGGGTGGGGTCCAGGTGGACTTGGCAGGTGGCCACCAAATCCACCTGGATCATTCCTCCCCCCTTAGGAAGCAATGGTCCCCATTGCGTTGAGCTCCCCCATGAGATGAGGAAACTTCTGCTGAACCTGTTCCCTGGTGAACCACTTGCCCTGCTGAAGGAGTTGGCCTGCTTTGACAACTCGGTACAGTTGGATATTCTGTTGGCGGGTGTTCTTGATCTGTGTGTCCATGATCCGATCAGTTGCAGCTTGTTCCATGCAATCTGGATTTATTTCTGTGGGTTGGAGCTGTTCTGCAATGTCGGATGTGTCTAGTAATGGTGGAAAGTATGGCCGCAGGCGGTCTACATTGAACACTGGGTGCAGGCCAAGGAATGGGGGAATGCTGAGCTCAAATGCATTTCTCCCATAGCCTTAGTAATGGTGTAAGGACCATATCGGAGTGG
>APFE031473509.1:0-10320 GCA_000404065.3 Pinus taeda
TTCCCTTTGTCATTCCCCTTGTTGGGTTCTAACTCAGAGTTAGAACATGCATCTGATTCTAAAACCCTTAGCTCGGCCACCAATGACTGCTTGGCCCGACACTCACTTGTGTTGTGAGTGGAGCTCTTATGGAACTCACACCACTTTCCCGTATCCTTTTTTGGCTTTGCGACGTTGTTCATTTCTTGCAGCTTTCGCGAGTTGTCTTAGGCCACACTACCTTGGCTTTGTCCTTTTTTCTGTGGTTTGGGGGCACCTTTCCCTTGCTTCATATTCATAGATCCAAAGTCTTGCTTCTTCATTTTAAACTTTTGCTCGACCTTGATGGCATATCGGTATGTCATGCCAAGCCAGGAGATGTTCATGAATTCTATTTCTTCCTGGATGTACATGTGCAGGCAGCCATGGTATTTGAGTACCAAATGCTGCTCTGAATCCTTGATACCCAATTTTGTGTGAAGAGTATGGAAAATATTGGTAAACTCTGGCACGTCTTGGTCCCTTTCCTGCTGCAGTGTGGTCCACTTTATGTATTGATCCTCATAGCTTTCGACAAGGTAGTACTACTCCTTGATGGCAATCTAGAATGAATTCCAAGTGGGTGTGGCTAAAAATAGTGAGCCTGTACTTTCATCCTTCTACTCGTAGTAGGTTTCCCACCAATATTTGACGTGGGGGGTTGCTTTGAGAAGAGCGAAAATAATCATTTCCCGACTTGAAAAATCATGAACAGAAAAATACCCTTCTAGCAGATTTAACCATTTATCTACGGCATTTGTGTCTATTTGACCCTCAAAGATGGGGATTTCAAAATTAACTCATACCTTAAAGGGTGTGGCATTTCTAGAGTAGCTGTTGGAGGTTGCTGCGTCGCCTCTGGGTAGCCATTGAAGGATCTAGGAAAATTTGTCCATCATCGCGTTCCTTTGCCACTTGAGGGGCTTCATCAAGCAAGATTTTGATAGGATCTCCTACCCCTTCATCTTTATTTTCATCCGCCATGGGAGATCGTCGGTATTTGTGAGGCTGGTCTTGCAAAGGTTCGACCGGTTCAAGCTCTAACTCCTTATATCCCGACCTCGTTGGGGAAATGCAAAGAAAAACAGAGAAAAAGCATATCACTCCGATACCACTAATCTGGATTTAAAGAGGAACACAACAAATTATAGCGATAACCATAAATACAGAGATGCAGTAGAAATAATGCTTCATTTCATTACTATAAAAATATTGAAATATGCTTACAAACATAAATGGAAATAAACCAACTAAGGTGATCGTAGCTTATGTCTAAGAAGAGATGTGGCAGCTACATGCCTCTGAACTATGTTACAATAAGGCTCGAAGGCCTATTTATTGTTGAGAAACAATGAAAAACCCTAAACATCCAAAAACAAAACCCTAGAAGATGAAACGCCAAACTATGGGCCCCGTTTGGGTAAATTGGTACATCAACTTCCAGGGGTCGTAACTTTGGCATACGATCTCCGTTTGATGCGCACAATATCTCGTGAGAAAAATATATCCAAGGACTTCAACTTTGGGAAGAGCAACATGGTCCATCGACCCATGTTGCTCCCAATTTTCCCAAAAAAAAGTCGTTTAGGGCCTCAAAATGGCTCTGAAAGTTCAAGACCCGAAAAATTACTAAAAATAATAAACTGTGCTACAATTAAGAAAACTGAAAAGCTGAAAAAAACAATGGTGGGGGTCCAAGTGGACTTGGTAGGTGGCCACCAATATCCACTTGGATCATAGTTCCTAGTGTATATCTTATTGTTTTGACATTTCATGTTCCTTTTCTTACTCCTCTTCACAATCTATGTAAAATAATCTTTTATAAACACACTTATGACCTTTAGTGTATTTTCTATCACAAATGTAACAAATCCCTTTTTATATTTTTTCTTCTAGTTGTTGTGGTGTCAAACTTGTATGGTTTGGAAGGCTAGGAGCAACAACACTTTCATGTTTATAGTTGTGAATGGTAGGTTTCCTTGTTTTCATGTTTCTTGCCAACCCAAATGCCTTCACCAATGAATAAAGTTCCCAATGGTGAACCTAATGTTGAATGTTATCCTTTAAAGTCCCTATTAAGACATCAATCCTATGCTCCTATGGAATATCATTTACCCTTATATTCAATTTTTGGAAGTCCTCAATGTGCTCCATCATTGAACCCTTTTTTTTGAGATTTATCAATTGGCTAAAGAATGTGTTTCTCTTTGTATCATCATAATGTGCTATCATCTCCTTCATAAAAATTAACCAAGTGATAATTTGTTTATGAGAGAAAGGTCATCGATACCACACAAATTGATTGGGTTCTAAATATAAAGTTGCAATGCATACTGTTTGTGTGTTTTGAACATTATGGAGATCAAAATATTGCTCCATCTGTAATATCCATGTTACGGGATTCTTGCTGTCAAACTTCCTCATATCGATATTTGTAATATGGTGGTTCTTTAATCCAACATTAGAGTCTATGAAATCATGATTAACATTTCTTTTGTTCTCATCATGAGTTTCGTCTACTGCCTTTTTGCCATAAGGAAGCATTTCTTGTAGCAACTTTGTCAAACCTTCCTTCAAACCTTCAATGTCTTTCTTCAAATCATCCATGTTTTGTTTCATTTTTTCTTCTATACCATCATTCTTAGCTTCCATCTTAGCTTTTGTTACCTTTTGTGAGAACAAAATTTGTTGCACTTGGTCTCGTAATTTTGATACATCATGTTGCATTTCTTCCTCTTCTTCATGGATCATATTAGAGATTTCAGGTTGCTTAATAGGTGTTTCCATTTTCTTTCTTTAGGTCATCAATTACTGATAATTATGCTTCACTATGCCTTTTTAATCACTCCAAACTATTTTTTCAAACAAAACTTATGCAAATTTTAAAAACTACACACCTTTTTTTGCTTTGTAGGAGCACAATATTGAATCTGTTGCGTCTCTGTAATTTCATATCTCCAAGGTCTAAAATTTTTTCTTGTGGTAGCCCTCTGAGTCTTCCTTCTAATCCCATAATTCAAACCAAGATTGGAGTCTTCAGGAAAGAGTTATACCCAATTTCCCGTGATGACCTAATTATAGACTAGTTCAGTAGAGGGAACTTGTACCAAGTGCCATGTGTCATTATTTCGACCTTCAACCCTGAAATTGCTATACGAAAAAATAAAATCCTTGATCTTTCATCCACATTTTACAAAATTCAAATCTGATGCCTGAAACAAAAGTTAAGACAATTTTCCCTAGGTCACTTGTTTGAGACGGAGTTTTGAAGCTTGCAAAAACCCTAACTTCCCGGATCATATCTCTGAAAATATAGCGAACCAAGATCTAAAGTTTTGATAGAAATTTAAAATAAATTTTGGCTCCATGCCATAAAAATTTCATATTCAGAATCCTCGTAGAAAAAAAGTTATAGAAAAAATTCTAAGATGACCTATTTAAAGAAGTGAAACCCTAGAATCCCAATCTCTGATACCAAATGTTATGCAACCACCTCACAAAATAGAAGATGAGATATATCAATGACTTTAAAATTAGCCTCTTTGAGGGAGAAAACTCCTTTACATTACACAAATGAACAATTTTTGGATTATTCAGATGACAAAATCTTCTTTCTATATATAGGAGTCTAAGGGGTCACAATATAATCAGAGTCGACATAACAATAGTAGTGTAAGGGCACAACAATAAACATAGTGGGCTTCTATGGGGCACAATAATAACAATATGGGGACTACATGGGCACAACAATAACAATAAGGGGGATACACTGAAAATAACAATGAGGGAATACACTAGTATTATAGGGACCTAACAGAGTCACCCAACTTCTCATGTTCCTTAAAGAAAGAGGAAGACATATTAACTTAATTAGATAGATTCCTTCAACTTTCCAAACATGATTGATTCAAATTGTGTCTCATTTTGGGCTTGTCTTTCATCTTTGCTCTGATACTATGTTAATTTTCAAACTACTCTGTTTTGTTTCAATTAATTTAGCCCAATTAAATTCTTTAATTAACAATATTTCATCAATAATTAATATTTCCAATCATAGATAGTAATTCAAGATAGAACAGTAAATACAATGACAAAGGATACAATTAACACATCAACAAGAGACACCAAATTTTTGGTCAATGACCAGGGAAAAACCCACTACAAGGAAAACCCTTTACAATTCTTCTTCTATTAGATTGTCATAAAATGTTCAGCAATGAGTACAATGAGTCAATACAAAATCATCCTGCAAAATTAACCCAACAACATTCAGAAATATGTTCCCCACATCAACCTAGATCATAGAAAACTTTTCCTATCTATGGTCAGTTGCGGTCAAATGTTAAAATGCAACCCTAAATCCTACCACATGGAGGAAGAGATGTGTGCAGTGAAAAGATTCCAACTACACGAATGAGATTGTGAGCTTGTGGCTATAGCCAAAAATTGCATGTGTCAAGCTTGCAGTCAAAAACCAAAAACCATAACACATGTGCAAGCTTTTCTCCTTGCAATCTCGGAACAGTACAAACCAATTTTCACAACCCAACCTTAGACCTGTGTGAACCAATAACTGAAGAAGAGAAGAAGAAGGTGCTTGGTGATATTGGAATGAGCCTGAGGTCACCTGTATTTATAAGCTTCCAAGGGTGTCCAATTTCTTGTTAGGGTCGACCTATCCTTTTGTGCACATGTGGGATTTTCTTCAAAAAATACACTTTCCCTTGTCCAAATTGAGCACTTCAATAGTCAAAACTGGTCCTCTCAAAAATAAGAAACTTGTCCCATGGTTGGAATTTGTCACTGAGCTTCTAAATTAATAGGAACAGACACCAAGCCACCAAATGGGACCTTTGAGAAAACTATAATCACATGAGAATAAACCAAAACTCATTCTAAGATTTAAGAAAAATGCCCAATTCGATCCAGGTCATAACAAAGGAAGAGACCATAGAGAGAGAATCCATAAGGACTCCCTAATTTTCATTCCAAACTATTTTTTCAATCCTATCCCACCTACAAAAAACCC
The DNA here is from genome assembly GCA_000404065.3 of Pinus taeda. Lineage (NCBI taxonomy): Eukaryota > Viridiplantae > Streptophyta > Pinopsida > Pinales > Pinaceae > Pinus > Pinus taeda. The sequence continues at coordinate 5,048 of APFE031473509.1, forward strand.
CAAATCTAATTGCAATTGATGTACATGGTTCAAAATAAGAAGGCATAAGCCTAAGCTACTTTATAATATTTGCAAGGTAGATCACCTCACTCATATGTACCTTAATACTTCATAGGTGCAAACAATATGGTCCTTATCTAAAGTCTTAAACCACTTGTGGTTTCCCAACAACCTACTAAACCATTGGTTGATGAAGTGGTAAAGTTGATGCAATCTTTGACACATTCCATTGGTCTTTTGGAGATTAGTGGGTTGATCTGAAAATGAGATCTTAAATAAATATTAAGGTATTACAAACTCATGCAAGAATGTCTATATTACTTAGTGCAATGGATCGAAAAGATTGTGAATAATATAGACAATGAGCAGTTATAAAACATAATAAGCACACACATCAACACAACAAATAATCAAGGAGCTCACCAAACTTCCTGGCTATGTCTCTTGGTCCAGCTTTCAGTGTCGACCTATATATTATTTCTTCAGGAGCATATTATTACAAGTGTGAGCTCAAACCAAGTCCCAGCACAAAGTGACAAAACAACAAGGATTTACTTGAAATCCTCAACTCTACAAGAGTACATAGACTCTCCCTCTTACTCTCTATCTTCTATTTTATCTCTGTCTCAGCAATTTCTTCCCCTGTCTCTACCATTGAATGGATTTTTAAGCCTATCAGCACTGTCATTTTGCATTCCTTTCTTGGGCTTTCTAGCTCCCAATCCCTATCCATTCATCTCCCTTTTGAGCATTAAACAATCATTGTAAAACGTTGAAGGTATGGTGGCCACCTATTTGTAACGGAAAGGCCTACTGGCACGGGTGAAATACCAGAAACACTGTTCTCTGTTTACACAGAATACACTGAAAAATCCAACAAAACACTTTCTACCAGACTTCAAATAATATTTAATCCACTCTATAATCCTATCGAGTCTGCCTTTGGTCACTATCGCAAGCCCACTGTTGATCTGCGTGATCTCCGATCCAATGGCTAATATCTATTTCGGGTGGCTTATGTGCACAGAGATTACCCACCCAAAAAGGCGATTTTCTCTCTCCTGTGCCAAGCCACGTGTCGGCCAGTGTATCGGATCCGGCGGAGCCCATCTAATACCACTTACCACTTGAGGCCCACCCGAAATCCTACTTATTATGAAACTCAAATAATATAAAGCCACATCTATAATTCCTTTTAGGTCTGGATTTATTCCTTCGATGCATTTTCTTTTGTATTTCAGTTTTTATATGGAAATGCACTAATACACAGAAAAGCCCAACAAATCCCTTTATATCGGAACTCAAAACTTATAGAGTCGTGTTTTATAAACTCGTCGAGTCCAGCTATCACAAGTCGCATATTGTATCAACCCTACTCCTTTGTATCACTGCGATGCGATATATTGCAATCGCATATCGCATGGTCTTCAGGCCTCCAGTAAGTCTTCCCTTTGTGTTATAGTGATGTAATATTGTGATTTGATCTAGGCCGTTGATCTGTGCGCTTGATCAATGGTCCTTGTTAAATTGCGCTGATTGCTATCATGATTTCCATAGAGATGCCTCTGATGTACTCTGCTGGTCTCTCCTAATTGTGATATTCCAATTCCTCCGATGCAGTCTGCCGATTTGATCTAGATCATTGATCGGTTTGATCCAATGGCTCCTATGCAACATTACTTCCACCTTTTCTTAGCTATGTTTTCTTCCATTCTTTCACTATTTTCCCTTCTGATAGTTAATATACATGAAGACTTAGAGGTTTTAGGATCCATTTTAGATCGTGCCTTCCCACTGAAAAGCTTTTGAACCACCAAAAGTTGGTTTTTAGGCATCGACCAAGTGAGGATATAGCTCCCTCACTTGTTTAACTTTTATCCATCATGATTTGCTTGGATTTGAACCTTTGAGCCCTATTCTCAGGTACTCAACATCCCCTCCATGCATAGTTCTCATGTTCCTATCCAGTATTGTATCTTGCTGTAACTCATTGAGATATTCAGGCAACAGATCCTCAATAGAAGGAAACTGAATTTGCTTTTTAGGATCTTCAATCAATGAAGGTCCATACAATCTCAATTTTTCTGCATTAATGACTCAATATATCTGCATATAAGCTTGTAAATCAAGGCGAAAATCATTTTCACCAATTTTATCAAGTATCTTGAAAAGTCCATACCTTATTGGTTTTAGCTTCTTACCTTCACCTTGCATTCTGTCTTTGCTGATGTACAGCCAGACTTGATCACCAACTTGGAAACTATGCTCAACCCGATGCTTGTCATGTCTTACCTTATACTTGGCTTGACTTCTTTCTAGCTGTTCTTATACCACATGGTGAATTTCCTGGATTTTTTCAATGAACTTGGTTGCTTTCTCCACATCATTGTGTCCATCAATTGCTATGTCTTTACCAAAGACAAAATCCAAGGGAGACTTTGGTATAAAACCAAAACAAGTCTCAAAAGGAAATTTCTGAGTAGAAGAGTGCTTGGCACGGTTGTAAGCATGTTGTACATAGCGCAAATGCTCATCCCAAAGCTTGGGATGCTTGTTGCAATAGCCTCTAAGCAACTAGATCACTGTCATATTCACCACCTCTATTTGGCCATCTGTTTGTGGATGAAATGTTGTGCTCTTCTTTAAGCTGGTGTCCATCAACTCCCATATTTGACCAAAACTTCCCAACAAATTGAGAATCTCGATTAGATACAATAGAATTGGGTAAACCAAAATGAACCCATACATTCTGAAAGAACTGTTGGATACCTATACCAATAGGTTTCATATTTCATGATTGGATATCAAAGGTCCAAATATGCTCAGCTTTGACAAATGCAAAGATCTCATATTTTCCTAAGAAGGCAGTGTCTATATCAGTTTTGATAAGAATTCAATTTTGGATGGATGGTCCAACAGTCTAATCTGGATCATGCCATGTTTTCAATTTCCATGTTGTAGTATAGAGAGTGATATCTGTCCAAACTGTTTAATCTTGGCAGATCAAGTAGCTAGGTAGAGAAACAAAGGTTCCCAACTGTTTAATCTGGGGCCTTGGAAGAAATAAGGGTTGTGTTAGATAGGAAATGCAAGCAAAAACCAATGAAAAGAATAGGCATTCAAGGGTTTGCAAGTCCAAGTGCACCCTCCAAGAAGGAACAAAAAATGCTAGGAAATCTAGTTGGGTAGGTAGTTGGGGTTGCAGAAAAGTTGTCTCTTCCAAGACTAAGCCTGCTGAAACATCTACAAGAAAGGCAACATACTGATGCATGACTAATTCCCCTGTTTTCATATGTATATTACTCATAACTAACTCCCTTTCCCAAGATACACAAAGCACAGAGATTTATATACTTGAAAAATTCTTATGGCTTTGAGAAGCCACATTTCTTGTGCAAAAATCTTTTCATTTTGATCTACTCCTTATTTCAAGGTGTTGTTCAAAGAAAACTTGATTGATCTAGCTCCTACTCATGTGTTTCTCCGTGCTAAAAGCTAACTCTACTATTCTAGCTCCCTATACCCCACTATCCCTATTATTATAAACACTATAGTGTATAAACCCCACAATGCATAAATATCCCCTCCCTGGCACTATAGCCATAGTATTCCGCCCCTGGGACTTGAATTGACATCTGGTCAAGGTCAAGAACCCATGACTTGTCTTCTGCTTCACCCCAGACCAGTTTCCCTACCCAAAAGGCCATTAAACCTTGAAAACCTTAAAGAAACTTGAAAAAATATTGAAAACCTTACAAAAATACCCTTCCCCCGCCTTATCCTAAGGTCGGGGGTTATTCACATTGTTCACATTTCATAAACCGTTTAATAAACCCTTTTGTCCAAAGTTTCCGCCTTCGGAAATAATAACACCCAAGACTTTACAAAAGCCTTTGAAAATCTTTTGTTTTCTATGATGAGCGGGCATAAATAAATTAATGAGAAAAACCATCGAAAAATTCACTAAAGGAATGTTTATTGCCCGGAGGGCCCCGCCATCCACGTCTGCAGAGGAAATGATTATTTTATTGCCCGCCTGCTTGTACTTATTCTCCGTGCAGGTTAACCATCCGACGGCCGTCCGATCGCGCCTCATCCAGATCCACGGCCGAGGTTGTTTTCGGGCCATCCCGACGTCCGCACGATAACCAACGCCGCTGCTACCATCCGCGCAAGTCAGGCGTCCGACGACCGTCAGATCGCCCGCCTCCAGATCGACGGCTGTTATGAATATCGGAAGGCCTTACGTGTCTGACAGATACCTTCCGATATCCGTCAGACGCTTACGTCAGGCCAGCATCAGCACGGGGGCACGCGTCTTCTTTTGATTGCATCGGAGCGTCGCCTGACAGTCCGTCCGACGTACAGGACCCCTTCCGATATGATGACATCTGTCCCGTCCACATAAGCGCCCCGCTGCCGTGCACGTCACTGCCACATCTGCTCACCTCACCTCTCATATCGCGACATCTGTCCGCCACCTCATAGCCCCCGTGGACCTACCGCTGACCGCCACGTCACCTGGTGACGTCATGATGACGTCATCCGACCCGGGCCCCCTTGATGACGTCATGCTGACGTCATCCATAAAGCGCGCCAAAAAGAGCTAAAAGCCATATTTTTGCGAATTTTTCATTTTTTTCATAATTTTCTGGAAATTACTGTGCAAGCCTGCTGCATGCAAGTTTACGACGCCGAGTCACCAGCTAAACTGCAAACATTCTCGACGCACCCGATGCGCTAAAACCAGCTGCATTCTCCAGTACAGACCTCTGTTACCAGGTATTTCGACCTTCTCCCCTGTGAACTGGTTTTTCATGAATTTACTATAAAAGCCACCATTAAAAGCCATTGAATTTGAAATTTCCACCAGCAAACCAATTTCACTCTGCCCAATTAACCATTCAGAACCAAAATTCAACGGTGGGAACCTCTGAGAATTGCGTTTTTTGTTGAGAAACCTACCCTGAGTCGCGCAACCGCGGTCTCCTGCACAAAATCCTGAAACTGATAAAAGAGGTCCTCCCTCTATTCAAAACCCTCCCAAAGGGCCCAGCATTGTCATTCTGACAGTTCACCAACTCTGTCAAACTCGGTCCCCATCAGAAATTCACTGTTTCAGAGCAGCAATAGATATATAAAACATGGAGACCCCTGAAATACTCAATGTCACTCCTTTAAACGCTCCTCAAAGAGAGCAGGACTGGCAGGAGCTGGCAGATCTGGATTATCAGATCTCAGAAGACTCCAGACAAGGACTCACCCCTCCTCTT